>BMAO01003785.1:0-67652 GCA_019973975.1 Trichonephila clavata | reverse complement strand
AACGATTTGACTATTATTTTAAGAGAACAGAGTACATAATTAATT
Organism: Trichonephila clavata; assembly: GCA_019973975.1. Lineage (NCBI taxonomy): Eukaryota > Metazoa > Arthropoda > Arachnida > Araneae > Nephilidae > Trichonephila > Trichonephila clavata. The sequence goes on along the minus strand of BMAO01003785.1, from coordinate 67,607 downwards.
TTACAGTAGAATAACTTTGCGGTTTATAAATACCGACAGCACACTGGGTGTTGGAGCAAAAATTAAGTTTTTTTTTTCGTCCGTATGGCTTGTTGTTTTTTGTTGTGTTGTAGAGTCATCACTTAAGTACAATAGACTTATGCTTTTTTTGGCATTTCTTTTAGCTTAACTTATTTATTTCACTTTTTATTGTTTTATTTTCATGTTTTCAAAAAATTTAAGCTTTAAATCTGAGCTTTTTTCTTTCTTTTTTGCCACACAATTAAATGAAATGTCTATTCTTATTTAAAAAATTAACAACATTTTAATTTCTTTATGTGTAACTGAGATTTAACAATAATATGAGATTTTCAAGGTGCTATTATTATAATTATTTCCATTTCTTAGAGACTCTGGAAAAGAAACTCTGTCTTCAAGAGGCTTTGGATTTATTACAGAACCTACTATCTAAATCAATGATGTACTAACAGATGATTTTTCAGATGAAGAAGTCCCAGCATATTATCTGCTGGAATTTTCATTAGATTATTTGGATGATGATTAAAAGACTGAACTCAAGATGCAGTAGTTCATGTTAAGAAAATACAGTATTTCTTACCCCAAGATGCAGTGCTTTAAAAAACATTCAATCAAAACCTTACTCAAAATGCACAATGTGTAATCAATTTCTGTGTATTAATGAAAAAAAAAAACAGTTTCTTTGAATACTATCAAATAAATGTGTAAAAAAAGTACATAAATTTTTAAACTTTAATAATCTTTAAAAATAAACACTTTGTGCTGTAAAATATTAGTGTTCTCTGGTTATTTGGCATTTTCAAGAGTTAAAACTGCGTTAAAAAAATCATTCATACTTTTCGTATTATGAGAATATTTGAGACCTTTGTGGACTGACATTATTTTGAAGTACCAATTTAATTAATTAGCTCTAATGAATTAAATTTCCCAAAGTTGAGTATTTTGTTTATGTATATATCCCTTAATTTTCAATGTAGTAATTGGAAAAAAAAATATTCCATGAAAAAATTTACAATAAATCATAATGCGGTTGATAAAGGGTTAATGAGTAGTATTAATGCAATTTACAAATCAATTTAAGACTTAAGTAAAAAAATAACCAATGAAAAATTAAGACTATTCAATTTTTCTGTCAATACTATTCAGACTTTTCCAAATTTAATTGTCAATATAGGAATTAAGATAAAAGAAAAGTTAACATTATACAGAAAGCTTGTATTCAGCAAATAGGAACATTATTTGCCTTGCCTTATCATTTTAATATTTTATAATTTTTAATAAGCTATTTCAATCTCTCAGAATATATTTTTATATGAATTACATATTTGCATGTAACTGACATCTTTCTAATCAAATGAAATCTTAACACAAAAGAATTTCCCATAAGAATATCGTAATTGGGATCACATCGTTTTTCTAAAAAAATTCACTTTTACATGGAAATGTAAAGTCAGTCAAAAGTAGTCACAGACATTTAAATTACAATGCAAAGAGTTTTTAATTTCTACAAAATGGGAACAAAATCCATCTTATTGTGTAACTTGGAAATTTTATTATTAGAAAAAATGTACTAGGTTTAAAAATAGGTACTGCTTTCACGAGCTCTCTACTATAGTATGTCTTCCATTATTAACAAAAAACATTTATTTCCCCCATATACACTTCCTATAAAATATCAGCATGTTTTTTTATTTAGTGTATATATCAGTTAATATTCATTCTGACAAATCAAATAACTAATTATTCGTTATTTCGCAAAATGGAAGCCAAAAACCCAATTAAACGTGTATAAATTCTCAATATTCGAATGAAATACGAAAGTAATGGATATTTTTCTTTTCTGTGTATTCTTTAAAAGTATTTATCTAGAACTTGAAAGGAAATTGGGGTAGAATTCTTTTTAATTTTTTACTTTGCGTTTAAAAAGCAGATTTAGAAACTGTAATTATAAGACAAAAGCTTTATCGTGATTTTCTTGAATGCAATATAACATTTCGAAACAATTGTTTGAGTCATGCAAAGCATTTACTTTTAGTATAGTTTCGATTTTGGAAAAACAAATCGAAAAACTTTTTATCAATATCATTTAGAGATTTTGTATCGAATTCATCTGTAAGTCAAGAACTAACTTCTTTACAACAAATGAGGAACACTTACTTTTTTAACATCTCCCGCAGCGAATACTGAATTGATTGATTGATTGTATTCAAAATATAATGTAGAGCAACACAAATGATTTGCTCTTCTTAAAAAAGAAACGACTACTTTTATTGTAAAAAAAATTTTAAAAAATTTTTGGGAGAAGTTTCTTCTACACTCTGTAAATATGAAAACGATCGTCATCCAGTCATCGAGTAGTAAGAATACTGACTTGCAAGAATCCGAAACTGAGTGCGTTTGATACGATTTCAATCAAGTCAAAAGAAAATAGCATTTATGAAATGTACATTGTTCCGGCCACCCATCCGGTATAGTGGTTAGCGACGCTGACTGCTGTGCCGTAGGACCTGGGTTCGAATCCCGGAGAAGGCATGGATGTTTGTAAATGTATAGTGCCTTCGTGGCATGGGGGTACTCTAAATAGCCGTCGAGCCACAAGTCCTCTCGTGAGGTTGGTGGAAGGGAGGTGGAAGGCTCCTGACCACTCCCAGGGTGTTCTCCCTCAAAATTGGGGTGGAACCGAGCCAAATCGTACTGTCACCTGCATGGCGCTCAAAGCTACGGCTAACGAAAGGCGTACAATCTAGCCCGATGTCATTGTAGCGGTACCATCTATATAAACCAGTAACTACCTCAGCACCAAGGTGATTATTTTGGTGTAGTGGATAAGTTACTCGGCTTCGGATCCAAAGGTACCTGGTTCTATCCTACCGGATAAGCGCGCCACTTCATTGGTGACCCTGGCTGAACTCAGAAAGACGCAACGTTCTGAACTGTCGTGGCACCATCTATTCACCGCAAATGCAACCAAAGCCATTAGACACATGACGCAATGAACAAAGTCGTCTCACATATGACGCAATCAACAAGCCGTCACGCACGAATGACGCAACTAGCAAAGCCGTCACAACTCATGACGCAGCAGCAAACACGCTTGATTAAACAAATACATCGTTCGTTCGCCTATCTACCGACTCACTGGTGAGGGAGTATGTAGCGGTACCATCTATATAAGCCAGTAACTACCTCCGCACCATGGTGATCATTTTGGTGTAGTGGATAAGTTACTCGGCTTCGGATCCAAAGGTTCTATCCTACCAGATAAGCGCGCCACTTCACCATGATGAATTTCGTGGGCCTCGATCTGACTACGTCAGACAGGTAGCATAAGTAACAACAACAACAACAACATTGTTCCGAAGCACACAAGGACCTCAAAAATCAGGAGGAAGACTTCTTTTCAAGAGATTGGTCCTCTATTCGAATAAATATGTAGAAGCATTGATTATTTTTCTCTGTGTATGACAGATTAAAAGTGTATCTGAAATAACGTATTCGAGTTAAGATTGCAAAAATATGTGAAGCTTCCATCAGAGCAAAGTGAATGAGCCTTGATGAATTTCTTCAAACATGAAATGTAAGTTTCAGCAGTAAAACAACACACCCCGTTTAAATTTAATTGGAAAAAAAATTCCTTAGATTTAATTCGGATTTCTAGCTATTTCCTTGTAGGGTAATATTACAATCGCTCCATCAGCAAATATTGATGGAAACCTGAGATCTAGGGGAGCCTCAATTACCAGCGCCATCTGAAAAACGGGGGGGGGGGGAACTGAACTGAGAAACAGAAGATGTATTTTTTTAGAGAATTCTTAATGTAATCCTAGTTGGTATATAATCTAAAACTTGTAAATTTGTTTGAATGTAGTTTAGTTAAAAATTCAAACGGCCTCTTTTTTGGAATTAAGTGATTTCTTTTAATTAAAAACAGTACATCAACTCATTGCCCATCTCACTTGGAAGTAGGTAGGTAAGAAGTTTTTCTTTATCTGTTTATATTTTTAAGAACTACTTTTACTACTTTGAGTGGAAGTAATAATTGAGTTAATGTTCACAGAAAAGCATAATTCTCGTGAAAAACTATTTTTGAAACTTTAGATAGTTGTATTAACTAAAATTATAGATAAATAGTAAACAAAGCTCTTTGCATAAACATAAAATTTTAAAATATCATTTTGTAGTTTGGTGGGGTGGGAACACTTATTTCTTCCGAACCTATCATATTGTGAACACTGGCGTAACAGAGAACATTTGGGCCTCCCTGGAAAGTCAGGTTTTGGGCCCTCAAGTTGGATTTTACAAAGGGTAGGTACTTGGCGGCTATCAACCCATAGAACCCTGCCCCCCCCCGATGCGGGGGTTGCGGGGTGTACGTTATTCCACTGATTGAGAAGCAGATTAATGATATAATATTGAATTTATTCTCTGATTATTACAATATATAAGTGTTATTTGCTTCAAAAAAAATGTATTTAGTAATCAATCTACACTATTAAAATCCGAAGATAAACAAACGTATGTATGTATCTATCTATCTATCTATGCGCGTCTATCTCCTCACGAACCGCACCACGCAGGAACTCGCGGAAGGTACCAAAGGATCGGGAATGATCCGAGGAAGCCGTTTTAACCATTTTTTTCCCGATATTGCAATTAGTTAAAAAGATATTAATTAAAAACCTTAAAAAAAACGTGTTTTTTTTGGTGCAAATTTTGATTTGTCTCCATTGTTGCTGCAATGTTATTGTTACAATAATGACAAAAGTTGGCGTTGAAAATCGGTATTCAGCCAAACTTGGAATTTCATGATATTGCTCTATTGATTGAATTAACTTACTCTGTTTAAAAATAAATGCTTTTAACGTGTGACTAACTTGAAATGTATTATTAAAATCCCAAATTCTAAAATGTTTTACATTTTTTACAAATTTCTCTGCATTTCTTGGATTTAAATTTTTAAAAAAAAGAAAGTTATGACTATTTTTAAAGTAGATTGGTAAATTGTATATATATTTCTAGACGATGCTAAGTTAGACTGAGATGAAATATTGTAAAAGTTATTCTAAAAATTTAGAAAATATTCGTAATTTTGAAAATTGTTTCTATTTTTATGCTTTTTTCCACATAAAATATTTTTAAAAAGGCACTTTTCCATTTCAAGGAGCCATAAAAATGCAACGAAAAAAATTGCTAAATTCACCAAATGCCAGTAACCTATGACAGAATTGACCAGTTTGTGCATGTGTGTGTGAGGCTTATGGAGCATGTTCAGGAAGACTACTTTCTGATACACACAACAGATAGTTTTCTTTATTTAAAAAAAAAAAAAAAAAACAATTTAGTGTGAAAAACATTAAAAATATAAGAAAATGCTAAAATGTTTTTATTGATAGTATTATTTTCATTTTGAGTGTTTTTTATGCAGTGAATTCAAGCAAATGTATGTGTCTAGATTTACTCTCCCATTCTTCTCTTTTAAAGTTACATATTTTTAATCAAATATCCAAACATGCAGAAATAAGCAGTTATTTTTCATTCATTATTTAATAAAAACGAATATAAATTTATATATTTAAAAAAAAAAACTAAATTGGTATTGATTTGTATTATTTATTACAAAATTAATTATTTAATAATAATATCGTACATTGCCTGTTTTCTTGTGGATAAAACTAGATTAGTTTTGTAAATTAAAAATCGAAAATAGAAATATAAAGAAAGATCTTATCACTGAGGGAAAAAAGACTGAAAAAGAGTTTTATACACGAAAAAGTTCGTGTAAACGCCGAGCTAAGCTGAGGGAAAAGAAATCTATTTGTAAAGGAAAAGAACTTGAAGACATTTCGGAAAAGAGATAATTTTATTGACATAAGTATAGAAATCCCTCACATCACGCATACACCTTCACCCAGAAGTGCTAGCATCGAGAAGGAAAAAGGAAATTTCCATTTGAATAAAGTTATACTCTTGTAAAAAGCCCGGGCAATGCCGGACTAAATGGAGGGAAAACAGACCCGTCCGTACGGCCAAAGACGCGGAAGAAATTGCGAAAAAGGGGGGTTTAATGACAAAATATAGAAATCACACACAAACGAGGAAGTAATTACATCGAGATTGGAAGAGGAAGTTTCCATTCGCAAAAATTTATACACTTCAAAAAACCCGTGCAGGGTTGGGCCATGTAGCCATAACATATGACACAATGACATAATATGGTGCTGAAAATTGATTTCAGGTAAACTGAAATTTTATGACGTAGCTTTTTTTATTTAATTTATTCACAGATTAAAAAAAAAAGGTTTTAACATGTGATTAACGTGAAATATATCCTTGAAATCATAGTTTTACAATTACCTATGTTGTCGTCAAAATCCAGTTTTCAGCTTTACTGGAATTTTATTGACTGATTCCTTCACTTTGATTGAAAAATAACTGCTTTTGATATGTGATTTATTTGAGATGTTTTTTATTAAAAACACATCTAAAACGCAAATATGTATGGTATTTTTTTAATTTAAATTCCGAAAAGAGATAAAACTGTTTTTTAAGCATATTGGTAAATTTTTTACCTTTTCCAAAGGTAAAAAAATTTAAACGGAATATTGTAATAATCTTTAAAAATTCACGAAATTTTGTAAATTTCTATCTTTTGACATTTTTTATACATAAAACTGTTTTTAAAAAAAGTACTTTTTCATTTCGGGGAAACGTAAAAATATAACTAAAATAACTTTCAAAATCGACCCCTGCCAATAATAATTAATGGTGGTAAGCCTACCACAGAATTCAAGAATTTGAGGGCTTATGTTGCATGAGCGGAAAGACAACTTTCGGAGAGTACGTAGGCAAACATATTAAATGTATATGTGAGAAACAGAATAACAAGAACAGTTATACACAAGAAAAATCCCGTGCAACACCGGACCATGTAGCTGTATATCGATGTAAATTAATATTTTTTAAAAAGAACTAAAACACAGTATTGTTTTTTATAACTCATTACTAAATTATTTTAAACATCGTACTATAGCTGCTTTCTATTGGATAAAATAAGATTAATTTTGTAAATTATTAATCGAAAATAGAAATTTGATCTTATCCTTGAGGAAAAGGAGGGAAAAAGAGTTTTATATCCTCGAAAAAGCCCGTACAACACTGGGTTAAACGAGGGAAAAGAAATATTCTTAACAAGGAAAAGTGTAAGAAATTTCGGGAAAAAAGAAATTTTAATGACATAAATATATAAATCACTCTCTTAGAAGTGCTGTCGTCGAGAGGGAAAGGGAAATTTCCATGGGGATAAAAAGTGGTGTACTCGATAAGAGTCCGTGAAACGCCGGGCTAATCGGACGGGAAACAGACCCATCCGACGGGGCAAATGGGGGAAGAAATTTCAAAAAAGGGTATTTTAATGATATATTAATATGAAAATCACAAACACATCAGGAAATGCTTATACCGAGACGGAAAGGGTAAATTTTTAAGGTAAAAATCTATACACTTGAAGAAGCCCGTGCAACGTCGGGCCATGCAGCTAGTCATTCTGTATTAATTGAATAATAATGAGTAAATATATAAAATAAAATTTCTGTTATTATGGTGTAAGAATTTTTTCTTCTTATTTCAAATTCCTCGTCATCATTTCGCATTATTCAGAATTACAGAAATTCTCTGCACAATTTATAAATTTTAAACGACTGATTTTGAAACAAGAGTTTAGTAAAGAGTTAATAGTTTTCTAACTGCTCTTCATATCTTTTAAAATTGCAGCCAAAAACGACTAAACAATAATAGTTTTTCTTTTATGGACCTTGATTAGAACCAGGATTTATGTATTACTAGGAAACTCTACAATGTTTCCCTCTTGCTAAAGTTGAAATACCTACACTATATATATTAAAAGTCTACAGTAAACAAACATATCTATCTACCTATATGAGGATATCTTCTCACAAACCACTGAACGCAAAAATGCACCGAAGGTACCAAAAAATAGGAAATGATCCGAGAAATCCATTTTCTACATGTAAATTCCGAAATTTCAATAAGTTAAAAAGATAATTATTATAAATGCTGAAATGCGTGATTCGACAACCCTTGTAAGCCATTTACTTAACAGAAACACCGAAAGACGACAAGGGAAAAGATTTCCGATATTTCTGTAGCTTTTAAACCCTTCCAGGCTCCTTTGATTTCTGGATTATGGATCTGAAAAAATGTCAATTTTTTTTATGCGTATTTTCAAACATACATACGTTTTTAAACATAATAGCACCATGCGTATACAAAATTTCCCAAAAATTAATGTAAAAAAATCTATTTAAATAAGTAATTAACCTGTATAGTTGGCTTTTTGTACGGCAGAAATCACTACATTTTAGAGTAAATTCACACTTGCTATAAATATAAAACTAGAATACCTAGCTTTTATTTTGAATTACAAATTTTATTTATATCTTTTGAATTTACATAAATGATTATGAAATTATTAATCAAAATTTGATCGTGTATGATAAATTCGAAAACACCGTACTACACATAACCCAACATCGCAATCTGGACAATAGAGAGACAGAGAGAGAGAATCTTGTTTTTCTTCTTACCTTCTTCCCTTTACTGGCTCTCTTTGAGCAGCAAATAAAATACACTGTCGTGTTGTATTAGTTAGTTTTCTTCTCTGTTGAGGGAATGCAGTCAACAAATGTTTTTCAAATAAGCGTGAAGGGGGGGGGGGGGTACTCAGCAGAAAGACGTCCTCTTTTTTCAGAAAATTCCACCGAATGGTACTTTTCAATTATTCGAAACCATAAAAAGCGTATGTGAAATCATTCGGGGAAGATCAATTGCACAGTGTAAATTTTCAGTGCCCGAACTACACATTGGATGAGTCAGGATGATAAGTTTCACCTGCCTGAGGTCGGCTCGAGAAAATCCGGGAAGGGGTTAAGACTTGCCATCCTTTCTTCAATGTGGAAATCAGACACACACAAAAAGAAATTTTAAAAAAACTTCGTAATTAGACAAGATTGTGTTTATTTCGCCAGGACTAGGGATTGCAATACCGGTATACCGATTACCGGTATTTTGAGCCATTTGTACAGTTTCGAAATACCAGTATTCACAAGTTTAAATACCGTTTTTTCGGTATTTATTAGAAATTTTTTAAATTTTTTCTTATATGTTCAGGGATCGCCAACATAGCAAAGTATTATACGTCCTTGTGTTTATGTTATAGGGTTCATTATTGCACCATGATTAAAATATATTATAAATGAAATAATTTTACGTCCATTTCAGAATGTGAAGATATTAAACGTCTTTATTCCACTCATTCCTTGTTCTTATTTTTATTTTTCCTAGCTGGTTCTGCATGTCTTAGTTAACTCATTAAATCCATCATCTGATTTTTTTCAATGTCAGATACAACGGGATAAAAGACTATTAATCTGAACTTAAAAATATAGACATAAATTATATATCTCTGACAAAAAGAACTAAATACACTAGTCTTAACTAAGTTCTCTTTGAAAGAGGAATAACATAACCAAGCTCCTCTGCCTTCCTTCATCCATCAACACCTGTTACTAAAATGTTTTCCTAACGGGTGAAATTAATTAGACTGTGAATACAAAGTTGCATCGTACAATCAAGAGAAGTTATAAAATATCTGAATCACCCAAGGCCAAAACTGTCCTATTACATCTCAAAGCGATACTGCACTTGCGATATTGCACAGTCTTGTGTCGGATCTATACGCGGCTCTACTAACCCCTTGGGGACTCTTTAAGGAAAATATTCAATTCAACCAACTTTCACCGAAGGTAACGTGATTATGATAATTAAGATTATTATATAAATTCTGTATTCGCGAGTTTTGAGGGTTAATGATATGTGGATCGAGAGTTAGAGAAGGGAGGATCGTGAGTTATTGAAGTGCGAATCTAAGATTATTAAAGTGAGAATTGAAGATATCCAAAGTGAGGAACACTTGGGTGTGAGCTGATCAAGATAGATATTAGTGTTCAAGGCCTCAACTGTAGGACTTCTGCTTTACAAGAGTACAGGTATTGTGCGTATTATTTAAATAGAAGTTAAAGAGTAAATTGTTAAGGCGCGTCGGAGTTAAAACCGAGCTTGTATAGGTTATCGTAGAAATTAGTTGAGTGTCCGTAATATTATCCCCAGGCTAACTGGTCTCACCTTCGAACTTTAATACTGATCAAACTATCTTAATTGGATTATTATTGTGCTTGTGTTGATAAATGTGTCAATAAAATAATTTTAAGGAATCATGTCTTCTGATCATTTAGTTGCTACCACACTTCTAGCCGGGTCCGAGAGTAGACAAGGGGGATTAGAGGGAAGTAGGCATAGCCGAACATCACAGTCTGATATTCGTATCTGAGAAACCAAGGTTGTACTTGTGAAGAAATGCGTAATATTTCAATATTTTCTAAATTGGTGAGTTCGTTATTCCCACTGTATCATAACGAAACGAACGAAAATAAGAATTATCGAGTGCCAGCGCTAAGCGCTTATACTCAGTGATCGACCATGTAGGAGAATAGTAAAAAATCAACAGCCCCGCAAACATTGTATCATACTTTCCGGTTCAAAATGTGTTTTTCAGATTAAATATATATATATATATATATATGTCGTGTTTTTCGAGTGAATATCAAGCCATTTTCATTTAAGCGTCTTTATTGCATGAGATCATTTTGTAAACTATTTGTAAGAGAGAGAGACGGACACACATGTTAAAAATCAAGATTCCGCGGCTTCTTCAGAAGACATCTGTTCTTTGAGTAGTACGCTTCTGATTCAAGAGGTATACTTGAGAATTTATGGATGGGCATATTGGTAATAAAATTTAATGGTCGGAGCCGGCAAAGTTAGAGCAATGTGTTGTATATTCCCGAACTGGGTAATAAATTTAATACTTGAAGATGTAACGGGAAGATAAAAGTTAGAAGTGGAATAGCGATTTAATTTTAGATCTAATTTAATTATCCTTACACACACACACACACACACACACACACACACACACACACACACACACACAACACACACACACACACACATATATATATATATATATATATATATATATATATATACTCATAAATAATAATCCATAATAATGAATAAGAATAACTTTAAAGAACATAAAAAATCAGTTTATAATACTTCGGTTTGGTTTCATTATTGAAAAATGAAAAGAATAGATGGTACAATGTAAAAAATGTTCTCTATATATATAGAGCAATGATTCTCAATCACTGTGCCGCGGCACTTCTGTGTGCCGCCAAATTTTAGAAATGTATGTAGTAAAAATTATAATGATTTTTTTTATTACGAGTAAAGTTTAAATTTTTCTTTACGTGCCGCCAAATTTTGAAATCGTTAAAAATGTGCCACGACAAAAAAAAAAAAAAGGTTGAGAATCACTGTTCTAGAGTTAAGAAGAAAAGAGACTAGCCAAATCAAATTTGATCAAGTTTATAGTACAATTTCTTAAAATTTTTAGCCCCAAAATCAATTCAAATTCAGAAGAATTCGGTACAGTTATCGAAGATGATGATGACACTAATGTCAATGGAGAAAAGGAACTGTCTCTTAAGCAAAAATTAGAATTAGCGATAACTAAAAAAATTTCAACAAACCAAAATACAGTACAGAAATCAGCTATATTCAAAATCATCTGACGAGAAATTGATTTATTAGAAGATGAGGGATTTAGAGGTAAACACTTGGAAAAAGTATATCGCGCATTGCTAACGGTACCACCAACTAGCGAAGATGCCGAAAGAGTATTTACGACAGCTGGTAATTTTTCCACAAAATTATAATCTTTGCTTAGTGACAGTACACAATTGATGCATTATCTATTTTAAGAACACTTTTCAAAAATTTAACTTTTAAGACATTAAGAACATTTCAAAAATTTGTAATAGTACCACCGACTGTGAATAGTGATATTTGCACTTTTTTGTGATTTAAATAAATAAGATGTTCCTTTATTTATTTTTTTGTGATTCTTTATATACTGTTATAATTTATAAGTTACAAATTATTTCTTGTTATATTTACACTCTCTAATAAAACTGGCAAGTAAAACAAAGAAACACCTGTGTTTTCTTCCTTTTTCTTAAATTTCTAGTACCGGTATTAAAGCCGGTATCCCGGTATTAAGTTCTAAGAAATACCGAATACCGGTATTGAACTTTTGGTCCGATATTGCAATCCCTAGCCAGGACACGGCTTTTCAAATCGAGAAAGTTCTAGTCGCTGCATATCTCTTTCTTACAATTGTGAAGTGCACACTTTCCTCTTTTAGATCCGCTGATTTAAAAATCCAGAATCCCAAAACTTTTTTTTTTAACGATTTTTCGAAAATTACTCAAAATTTGATTTAAAATTTAATAACTTGATAATTTATAAAAATAATCACATGAAACTTTTTCCCATGTGTCAAACTTTATTATTCGTATTTTGACTGATGATTGAAAAAATTTCTAAGAAATTAAAGAGAGATTTTAAAAAGATTTTGTGCTTTGCGAGTTTTGAGGATTTATTCCAAGTTTTAAGAAATTACTCTGTCCTGGTTATTACATTTGTTTTGAAGTGCTGTGCTTGTATATATCTTGTAGAATTTTCAGATTACAGCGCCACCTATACAGTTTTTTGAGTAAGTCGAACCTTACAATGTGAAAGAACTTTTGCTTTTTCTTAATTTGTGATAAATTTCGTTCTTAATTCTTGAGTTCTAGTTTTAATTTTATTGAATAAATTAAAAGTAGAGTCAAGAATTGTTTTTTTGCTTGAAATAATTTATTGATAGTGTTGATTTTGTGCAATATTGCAAACGTACTATTAAACATAAAACAAATAGTATATCTTGTATTGAATCCAATAAATTTTTGGCTTCGCGTACTACTGTATTATCGTTACTTCCAAGAATAAATTCTTCAAAGGCATTACAAGTCTTTTCACATTGCATATACACTGCTTTAACCGAATCTATTTTAGCTTCCGAACGAATGTCAGCGACGTTGATGCAAGACCCTTTAATGCTAATGCAAGATGTTATCTTGCTGAGCATTGTCTCGTAGAGCTGACGTATATCCTCTTGAGGAGTAAGATTGCTGAGATCTAGTAATAGGTGGAAGGTGCCTACTCACCATAGCTCAAACGGGCTCTATTGAGGGAAAATCTGGTGATCGGGCCGACCAAGGAAGTGCTTGAAAAGATGAAGACAAGCAGTGGAGAGGCATGTCGTGTATGATCTAGCATTATGTTGTTGAAATGCAAATCCAAATGTCCATGAAATGAAGGACAAAACTGGATAGTGACAGATAAAAGGAACAAACAAGGCCGGACGTGTAATGCGCAATTTCGTTGGCAGCACCTATTCCTATAATCTACAAACAAGGATGGGTTACTTTGATATTTTTGGCCTCTTTTTGAAAATCGCCAAGTTCATCGTTGGCTTAATTGAACCTACTAAAATCATTCTTGCTATAGCGCTGGTGCTGAAAGGTTCGTATATAAAATTCTAGCGGGGAGATTTATTGATTAGGTATTTTATAACTTTGAATTATAATGTTTGACTGTTACATTTTTTTGCAGTTTTTATATTGTATCAATTTCCTGTTCAGTTTTCCATCATTTTAACATATTTACTGATTTATGGAATTTCTAACTTATGTGAACAACTAAAAACTTTGATTCATAATTTTGAATTATTATTATTTTACTCTTTTTATATTGTATTTTTATTTTATTTTGTGCTTTGATTTGATGTAATTAACATTTTCCGTTCATCGACTTTCTAGCTTCTGCCGTGTAAAAGCTCGATTCTCCGATCACGTGAATGTAAAATTTTTATGCTTTGATTATTTATAATGTTTTAATAATACGTTTTAAAATTTCCAGGTATTTACCATTGTAGTAGATTCATTATTTTTTTAGTTCCTGCTGGTGATTGCCCCCTTGGCGGATCTCGTGAGTGTAAAACTTTTTCTTGTCGTTAAATCGAAAGTTCTATTGATTGTTATGAAAAATTAGCGTAAATATATGAGGTAAATTGTTTGGCTAAATTTTTAAATGATTGTGAGAATAATAATAGAAAATATAAATTTTCTGGAGGTGTTCTTGTAAAAGAAGGGTGCCCTGCTAGGATCCAACCAAAGGTAATAACACTATTCTTAATAAGAAAATATATTTATTTAATTAAAGTAAGAAAAAAATCATTATTGGAATGTATTATCTATTGCAAAAAATTTTATACGAATCACATGTAAAGATCTACACAATATGTTGCGATTTAACTTTCCCTTAACCTTTTCCATATCATGAGTGAAATTGTAGATTTAGATATTTAACACATTTGCTAACATGTGAAGCTTCCTAGACATATAAAAGAAAAAGCTAATCTTGAAGTGGGTATTGAAAAATCTTCAGTATTAGAATATGTATTCGGTTAATAGAAGTTTAACTGTACTAGACTAATAAGGAATGCTTTACTCTGTTGCTCATGTTATTATTAATAAATTAAATACAGGAAATATGTATTGTGTTTCAACATTCTGAGCGAAAGGGTGCCCAGTTAAAAATTAATTGCATTACGCCTTCAATGCACTTGGAAGAAATGATTAAATGATCTTGTTTTCCAATTTTGAAATGCGAAGGAAAATTTCTCTAGTAGCTCATTTGGAAGGAATAAGTTCAATCAGATGTAAACAAATAATGGAAAATTTTAAAATTGCATCGACTGGTAAAAAGCCTGCTTTCAATAAATATTTTGATGATAATTATTGTAATTCAGCCTACTAATAGTATAAGTCACATCTACTTCTGCATGCCAATACTGATAAAAATATATATTGTTAATCTATTCACAATACATGAATGTCCAATTATTTTTAAATGAAAATTTAACTGTCAAGCAGATAGTTTGTTGAAAATACAGCATGACACATATTTAGCACATTATAGAATTTTAAATGATACTCTCCCCAGTTTATATCCTCACAACCTATTTCCATTTAAAAATGAATTGAAGATTCCTGACAGATATTATGACCAGTAAAATCGCAAACTAATGGAGATGTATTTTATGTTGTTAAAAAGATTATGGTAGCATTTCAGAAAGGGGTTATGTGTGTGTGTGATCAATGCCATTACAGGTGTGTAAAATTATGTTCGGCTTGGTATACATGTGAATGCTCAGATAATCATGCACCATGTAAACATATTAAGTTCATTCTTAAATTGTTTGAGAGATTCCATGTTGTTGAAAACGTTGAATATACTTCTTTCCATATCTCAGATAGAAAGTGTGGTGTGGGGTCTTCCACCAAATAAATATCTAATGACATAAAGAAAAACCAGGAGACTGAACTTCTACTTGTAGTATTAAATTGTTTATTGCAAGGTAAAATAGTTCAGGAACAATTGTCTACACATGCAATTCAGTAAAAGAAAGATAAAAAGTAATTACTAAAGAATTTTATTTACCTGATCCTCATGTACCTACCTCCCAATCAGCATTTGAACTAGCAGCAAATATTTAAGCCAACTATTGGGGATATAAAAAGGAAAACTCTGGAATGTTTTTATTTAGTTGTCAAGAAAGAAAACATTCAAGCTCAGGCAAGTCAGCATTACTCAATTCAAAAACTATTTGCAAAAAAAACTTAACTGTATCTTTAACACCTGATATATGCTTGTAGTGGAGTTGTTTTATGTTTTCCAAGACATTTAGCTATGTTTTTATGGGCTAAAGTTGTTGTATATTTTTATATCAGATGAGGTAAGTAATTATCAAAAATGACCAAATTTTTGTCACAAATGGCTTTATGACAGTATATTAGAAGCATATAATTTAAAAATCATGCAGGATAGAGATTCCATTGCAGTTGAATGTTACCACACAAATTTTGGAAAGTGATGGGAGTATAGTAATTTTTTATATCATTCATTCTTAATAAAATTTTAGGCAAAAAAAATGATTTTGCTTTTGGAACATACGAATTTAGAAAATACATGTATACTTTTTGCAGGTAAGTGTTTAATATAAAATATATAGAGAATCGGGTGATGTTAATGCTTGCTATCAATACAAGTAAAAGTATATACTAAAGTAAGCAATGTGTTTTAATTTATGTGTAAATAACTCTTAATAATAAATTTTAATATTTGTTCTATTTGGTATACAAGTATAGACCTTGAAAATCTGCCTTGCCTATTTAGAAACAGGTATTTCATTCATATGTTACATTTCATGGGTGATGAGGAAAGTGGTAGTGAAAGTAATGATATAATGTGATTGTCTTTTTTATGGTATAGTTGTACTAATAAGGATTTGTTTATTTTTTTGTCCAGAAATGGGCCAGTTTTTGATATACAATTTCTTTTATAAATACTTTAAATAGTTATAGTTTTTCAGGTTGCTTTATATGTGTTCTGTGTATCAACCAGATGAATGAAGTAAATATTCTTACATCTCTGAAAGTCTTGAATGACTTTTTGATCTTATAAAGTGCTAGATGGGATTTTCAGCTGTGGTGACATATACATTATAATTGCATCACAGTTGTGAAAGACTTTCTAAAGCATTAAAGATTGTGTAATGTAATTAATTAGTAAGTAATATTTATATGATGGGAAATGCAATACAAGTTAATATTTTATTTAGTTTTAAAAGCAATCAATTGTCTACTTTTTTTAAGATTGTCAACAATATTAGTTACACAACACTTTTTAATACAGTAGGTATAATCCAAAACCATTTGAAAAATACAATGGTTTGTGCAGTAAAGTAGCTTAAAGAGTGGTGCATTCCATCTTATGTCAAAGCTGTACAAGTAATAAATTTTTCTTAAATCGAAAAACCTTGTATAGTTGATTTTTCATAATTTTTACAAATTCCATAAGGAAACAATCATTAGCTGCATAGTTATTTATATTAAAATTTTAACATTTACATGCAACATAAATACATTTAAGAAAAAAACGTTTAACAGTACATATTTTGTAAAGAAAATTAGGAAACTGTATTTCTTTTTTTAAAAAAAAGGTATAAAGTATTCATTCAGTTTTGAAATTCTAGAAATATTATGCAAGTCAATTATTTCTTTGCTACTTTCCATAATAAATGATTCCGTTGTAGCTAAGTTCATCAAAATCGTTTCCTTCAACCATATAAGTTATACTAGAATCCTAAGAGGGTTTTCAGATAAAAATATAACTTAGTTCTTGGTTTTGCTAGTTATTTTTATAATGCTTAATACTCAACTAATTTTCTAGATGTGCTAACTTTAGAAGACTTTCAGAAATATATAAAACCTGCAGCTAATTGATGAATTGAGGCTTCACATAACAAATAGCGATCTTACATCGATAGATTAAATCAGTCGCATTAAAATAGAAAGATAGCTTTTTATTGGACCTCGTAAAAAAGTTTGTTAATGTCTGTCTCAATTGCTACTATTACTCTTATTCAAACTTGCATAAAGACTTCTATTTTTCTTTGGTGATCTTTTTGACAATCACATCGTTCTGATTTTTAAAAAAATGCATTAAAATAATTTTATTATACTAATATTTTATTTTACTAAAAGGATGAAATTCCGTAGAACTATTAATCTTGGGAGGGTTTTATTTGAAATTTAAGAAGATATTGCTGCAAAATAAAAGATTCGCAATAATATACTTTAGTATTCTAATGATATATTTCAATTATTGTGAGATGAATGAAAGAAATGCATTTATTAATTTCAGTAATGAAACATATGTAAAGCGAAATACAAAACAGGCTCGGATGTGTGTAACAAGACAAAATTTGCTTGATAGTAAATTGAGAGGAACTCAGGAACGATCAAAACAATCTCACATTAGAAAGAGCTGTACATTTTTTAATAAATTCTGTGGTTAATGTTAAAGATTAGGACCCGAATTGGGAATATTTTTTTTCAAATGTAAAAAAGAACTGAAATTTTGATGTTATATTCTGGCTCCACTATCCTATAGAGGGCCGCATGTTTTATGCTTCTTATTTTTAACAAATTTGATCCATTTTTTCTTGTATAAAATTTGATTTGCGTTTTTTCTCCTATACCTTAATATTAAATGAGCTATCCCTTTACATGTTGAAGTAAAAAAATAAGTAATCATGGAATATTTTAAAAACACTACATTATTAACGGATGTGTGAATTATAATGTTGCAAATTTGTTTGAAAATTGTGGCATTTTCCTGTCTGAAAATGTGCTCCACACTTAGTACAGGTTCTCGTGCATTTGCCGAAGACAGCCTTAAGTTCTCGAAAACAAGAGCTTTCATGTCATTCTGTAACATTACATTTATAACCCATAGATTAACCTACAAATATAAATGATTATATTAATAGTTTTACAATTTACCAAAAGTCAGGAGATTCATAATTAGCATCAAAAAAGTTTTATTGTAACAGATAAGATTATTCACGTAATTTAAACTTAAAAGTTTTTTCCTACATAATTCTATATTTTTTTGCATGGTATGTTTAAGTTTGAGGGAATCAACTGAAAAATCATTCCTTTTGAAGAGGTTTTTAGTCTTTTCTTTTCATTGCTCTTGATGACACTAAAGAGTTCTATATTTGTAGTCTTACTTCAAAGCGCACAATTTGCCAGTCTAAGAAAAGGAGGTTAAATCGAGTCTGCTCCGGAAATATTGATTTTTACAGATAATTGAAATAAAAAGTAAATGCAATTGAATTAGTAAATAAAATAAGCAACTTCTAAAATTTCACAACAAAATTGTGCAAGATTAAAAGTTTGAAATTATAAATGCTTCAAGAAATTTCGAACTTCAATTTGGAATAAAATCTCATTAAGTAAAAATATTTGCCAGATACTTTTCCCCCCGGTACATAAAGTAGAACGTCGTTTATTATACGAAGCGTCAAATATCCGAAACAAAGTCTGGATACATTTTCGAACAATGCAATGCTTAACAGTTGTTTCCTGTGAGGCCAAAAGTAATGGGAAAACCCAAGGTGAGGGATATTTGGGGGATTTCAGCTGTGTGTGATTTGGTAAACATTTGCACGGAATATTATGTCAATTTGTTTCCAAGTGAGGGGGTGTATAAATGCTCTTTTGTTGATGTAGAAACCTGGATGGCATGCGATGCAGAAGATTGAGGATTTCAAATGCTAAATGATGACGAGATTGTGACTTCCGTGCAAAAAGAATCCGACCCTGTTGATGATGAAATGGATGGAGACGAGGACAACAACAACGAAAGTAGCAAATGCTGACGCGTTTTTGCGTTAGAGACAGTTATAGAGTGGTACAAACAACAATCAGAGTGCTGTCCTACTCAACTACTGCAGCTGAAGAGAATCAGAGACCTTGCAGTGAAAAAACAAAGGTGTACAATGGTACAGCAAAAAATAAGTGATTATTTTCCACAATCAAGGTAAAGTGGTGACATTTTGCACCTATTTTGCTTTTTCTTCAAGCACCTTTCCCGCATGTGATGATTTTTAATATTCGTAAAGTGTCTGGTTTCATATACTGTATGGATAACACACATTCGGTTTTCGGTTATCCGAATAATCACGTATCCAAACGGTGACTGGTCCCAATTGATTTGGATAAATGATGTTCTACTGTACCAACAAAAACAAGTTACCTAAAACTAAATTATGAAATAATTTAGTACTTTATGTTGCTTATTAATTAACAATAAGATAACACAATATGAATTTGAAAATTATATTTTATAGCTTTTAACTTTGCTTTTTTAAATTTCAATGTGCATAAGGAAAAAGTAATGAATAAAAAAATGTGTATAAAATAAAAATAAGTGCATATAAATAAAGGCAATAATAAATATATTTAAAAAAACCACAAACTTAAAAGTCAGTTTTAACATAATTTATGAAAATCTTAAGATGCAACTTTCAATGTAAGTTATCATGAAATTTTAGAGGAAATGGGCCTCAACATCACAAGATATAGTGGGTAAAAAGTGCCCCGAATATTTCCAATGGTGGGCAAAAAAGTGAAAAAACAAGAAGCAATTTATACATCAAAGATCTTTATTTTCAAATAAACAATTCAGTAATAATACTCTTAACAAACAAAACAGTTAAATAAATGATAAAACTAGAAATTTCAAACAGTATTTTAAATAACTTCACTAAAATAACTTTTCAAATGAAATACATTACAATGAATGAAAGCAAGAAGTCATGAGTATCACAAACATTTAAAGAGGTACTGCTAATTGTTAAACACCGAGCTTCACAAAGATGATATTTTTACTGTTAAAACAAACCATACTCTGAATTTAAAACATGGATGAATCCCAATATATTTATGTCTCACTCTTACAAGGGAAGCCCAAACATATGAATTGGAAAGATATTTCACACACAATCAACATGTAGACTTGAAATAACTTAAACAAAAACTTAGTAGTAAATTTTAACAGCAATTTAAATCCAGACATATTTTTGAATCTAAAAGTTACAATACATTCCCATACAATTAATCACATTATCTTTTTCATATTGTTACATTAGAGATGAAGATAATGTTTAGCTTAAAGACGTTTTGAGCAAAATTTCATCAAACTATCTGCATGTTGAAAACACATTTTGAACATCTCTGCAGAGATTACTGGGCTATATGGTAACTATATAATTAACACACAAGAGATTCAAGCAAAGATGGTTAAGGATAAATTATTTTCAGTTCAATGCAAAATCAATATGACACTGACTGTATCATTTACATAATATAGTAACATATATAATGAGAAATAAAACATTAAAAAAATAAATAAAAGCACCTTACACAAAATGTGTAGCATCAAAAACAGTAGTAAATACATATTATTAATAAAATTTTTCAGTAACACAGGAGTATTTCATTATTTGTTAATCTCCAATTTTAACTGTCTCTAAAAACATTCACTGTTTAGAAAGAAAGGCTAACATAAAAAGCCACAAAGGACAATTTTTAAAATTGCATATGTTTCACACTTTAAGTGAAGATGCAGAAACAATATAGTTGTATATATAAGTTCCAATTTTTAAAATACATGTGGCAACAGCAAATAATTATTAAAACTGACATATAAAGCATTTATATTTTCACTCAAAGGAATTTTTAAAGATAAATATGATAAAAAATCATAGTTTTTCAAGTTCAACAGATAAGATTCATAAATACATGAATCTTGAGCAGAATGGAAATACAAGTACTTTGTTATACATATAATTTTATCTTAATTGCTTGATGCTCTTATAATGTAAGAACGTAAAAAAACAAGCACAAAAAAATAATGCCTCACATTGACTAGAAATATAATAAAACATTAGAATTAAAAAAAAATCATGAACAGAAGGAAATCAGACTTATAGAAATTTCTCTACATGATAAAGAAAAAACTTCAAAATAATTAAATATATGTAAAGGTTAGCATTTTTCCAGAATATAAAACTTTATACATAAGACTGAATAAAAACAAATAATTTATCAAAATATATATAGAATTAAATATTAGAAATAATTTATTTTAAAACTTGAATAATAACAACTATATTTCATTAAGAAAAAAATTAAAAAGTATGTAAATAATTTAAATGCTATACTGTTCTAATGGTATGTACGGGCAATTAAAAATTTGCAAAGTTAATGGTACAAATAGCAGTTTTAAAGCCATACATTTAGTTTCATACAAATACTGAACTACAAACATTTGATATCCATTTACAAAATTAAGTGCCCACAAATACAGTTTTGCATTAAAACACTGAAATCAAACCACATTAAGGATCAATAAAATTTGCAACACGCGTGACAAAGCAAAGCTTAATATTTCATTCCAGATGAATTAAAATTCCAAAATAAATAACAAAACTATATAAACTTCCACTGACTAGAAATAGTTAACTCTTTATAATGTAAAGAACTTATGTGAACATTTTAACAGCAAGTAATAATAAAAGATAAACAGACTTTTGATATATGAAGGAAGTATGAAAGAAAAACTACACATAATTGATCTAGCCAACAAATTTTCCTTTAGAGAAGTTGAAGATTGAAACAAAATCTTAAGTAATCATGGAATGTAGGAAACATAAGTTTTATTATCTAGATAATTTAGATATTAACTATCATTTCTAGTGCATTAAATATAGATACAATATAGTCAATGCTCAAGTGTATCTAAAATTAGCAATAAAACGCATAATGGATGTTAGTACATTAAATCAGGTTACTAATTGATTCAAGTCTACAATATTTTAATGATAAATTTATCATCTGAATAAAATTATTTTAATGTTTCCAGGAAAAAGAAAATCTTGTCAGGAAAAAAAAACATAGCTTATTTTACATTAATGAGTACTTTATGACATTTAACTTTTTATTATTCAACCTTATGGTTTACCGAAAAAAAATTAATAAAGCTTGTCTTACAATAGGGCTTAATAGCAGCCTATTGGAAAAAAATTCAATACACCCAATTAAACAATCACATTCCTTTAAGAAACACAACAGACTATAAAATAGACAAATAACAAAAAATAGAACAACCTAATAGAAGCACATTATATGAACTCTGTAACAAAAAGAAAAATCAATGTTGGTGGCTTGGGTTTTAAAAATGCTAACTTTTTTTTCTTTCATAACCTTAAACATAAAAAATATTAAAAAAATAATGGAAGGTTATTGAATGCCAATAAAAGTTTATTCAGATTATTAGAAAATAAAACTAGGGATTTTTTCTTTGACATTTAAAAAATTTCCTTTTAAAATTTTAATATGTCATTTATTTTTTTATAACTTACACACACAATGAAACAATAATTGTTAAACGAACATATTATAATATTAAGAAACTTCAATTTTGTCAACATTATTTCAAATATATAAATTCAAAAAATTAATGGTAATGAAGCTGTGTCAACACAGATGGTACACTCAGTTACTTTATTAAGGTTTCTATTATTTTTTTCAGTTACACATGATTTTTACTCTGAATTTCCTTTAGAAAACATCAGCCTATTTAATCTTGTTTTTCATGGTAATTTCAGTACTATTCATGCATATTTGCAGCAGAAATTGCATGAATGTCCAAGAAAAAAATATAACAATTTTACAGGGTGAATAAAAAATCAAAAGACCAGGAATTACTGACAACATGGTAAGTTAATATTTAGAAGAGTTACATACAATTCACTTCTCAATACCCCTAAAAGAATTAATCTTTAAATTTGGGGGAGGGGAATGAACTGTGAAGATCAATAACAGCAAGATATTTAGGAGTTTAAATTTTTACTTGATGCATTTCTTGTAAGAAAATTATCATTGCAAACCTCCTTTTACTCAAAGTAGAATTTTATAGCAATTTTCTCACATTTTTAAAACTATACCTCAGTGAAATACAAAATGTCCATTTTCAGTGCAAAACAAAGTTTCACATTTTTACAATAAACGAGAAGACAGTTTATGCAAATTTCGTAAACATTGAATATTTATTATATATTAAATAAAACTATAAGAGTATATTAAGACCTACTTCTCTACTTGAAACATTGTTAAACAATACACTTGAGCATAAAGAGGTTGGCCATTTTGTGCTTTTTTAAATTTAACAAGAGGTCAAATGAATACACCTACAAAATGCACATACACAAAACTTGATACAGAAGGACACTTGTATTAATGATACATAACAAATTCAATGTTTCATCAGATAAATAAATTTAGAATTCAAAAACTGAATTTTCTTTCTCTCCAAAGTCTTAAGAACATATTCAAAACAAACATAGAAAAAGTGATATTTTCATGTATGCTTGTGCACAATCATTAAAACAATGCTGCAGTTTTAAATTGATGAAACTGTACATTAAATTACTTTTCCTTCTGTCTTCTATTTGGTCCTTTTACTTGAATTACATTTATAGC
The DNA here is from genome assembly GCA_019973975.1 of Trichonephila clavata. Lineage (NCBI taxonomy): Eukaryota > Metazoa > Arthropoda > Arachnida > Araneae > Nephilidae > Trichonephila > Trichonephila clavata. The sequence continues at coordinate 43,611 of BMAO01003785.1, read as the reverse complement.
TGCCGATTTCATTTTTGAAACCTGAAACCAAATAATAAGATGTTAATTATGAGTTATGTAAACCAATATTCCCAACCATATTTCTTTTATCTCTATGTAATATGATTAATTTCAACAGAATGTACTATAAAATCTCATCACAAGCCTAAAAACCAAAATAAGAGGAGGAAAGTTGCATTTCAATGTAAGCATCAAGAATACATAAATATACACATGAAACATACATTATACAAACACATTTATAATAAACAAACCTATATATTTGATTTAATATACCATTGCCATTCAATCTTAAATGTCATGATAATTGAATCTGTATTGCTATAAATTTAATATGGCTCTCTAAACAGTATGTTAATTTCTGAATTGGTTCTTCTTCCCTAATTATTCTAATTAACTCTATTACAGATGTTTCTTAGAATTTTTCTTTCAAATACATCATTTTCAGTCATTGTACAAATTTCAGTGACGTATGTGAGAATGGGCCTAATCAGATTTGAGAGTAGTTTAGTTTTTCTGCTGATGAAATTGGATTTTAAACATTTTTGTAATCCAAACAACACATGTAAGAAGATGTGACTCTGCTGCAAACCTTTAGGCGTTATGTAGTTCAAAATGTTCATTTTACATCCTAAACATTTGAAGCTACAAACAGTTTCAAATCTGTATTCTCCTATTTCAAAATAAAGTTTATTAAAACTGGTAAATGCCCTATCTTTCGTTTTATTCTGATTAATGACAAGATGCATTTTACTTGCTTTAGCTTTCAAAGAAAAGAAAGCCCATAAAGTACTTTTGGAGTCCCAGTGACGATACCAATGTCATCAGCAAATGGAAAAACCTGCACAGATTTTAATATAAGTTGTTACTCTAGTGTTAATGTTAGATTCTTTTATAATTGAATAGAAGATAAACCAGTGCATCTTCCCTTTCTGAGGACATTTACAATAGCAATAGGTTTTGAATTTTAACTCTGTGTAGTTTCACTTATAGTGATAGTGGCCAGCTTGATCAGCTTTTCAGGTATGTTTAACTATCTCACTGACTCCATAAACAATTTCCTGGTTACTGAATCATAAGCTGTTTTAAAATCTTTAAACATGTAGCGGGCATTAATATCCCAGTTTCCAGTCTTTTCTAGCGTTTGCCTTCAGTTAAAGTTCTATAACGTTGACAATCTTCCTATACAGAATCCAAATTGATATTTTCACCAATGATGATGTTTTATGAATAAGCATCTAGACCATCGAATAATATGTAAAAGAATAACTTATTCAAAAGCTTTTAAAAAAGATGATCACTTCAAAAATCATTTTTTTAAATACTGGAATTTGATTATCTTCATATTTCCTAAATTAAACTCAAAAGAGTGAAATTTTTAAATTTTGTAACAGTAAATGATGTTTAACCAAATTTCAAAACCCATTTTATACCCTTGCACCGTTGAATATTACTACAACATTGATCATTGAAAAACTTAATCAATTAAAACAGCAGGAGGATTTTAAAATATGTAACTGACATAATAGTTTATATATAAAAAGAGAAAAGATTTACTATTAAACAATAAATATTTAACAAAAGCAGCAATAAAAAAAAGACAGGATGTTAGTGAAAATTAGATTAATCAAGACAAATTTCTTCATAATAGATGTCATTCTTAACCACATATTTGAATTTTTACAATAAAATTAGCTTGCATTTGAAATTTTGAGAAATTTTTTAGATTATAGGAGTTAAAAAATTTGTCCCTGATAAATGAGCATTTCAATCATTAAATTATGAAGAAAGTTAATTGTAAAATACAATTTTTACAAATATAATTTTCTAGTAATAATACAGTTTAATTTAAAATTTTATGCATTTTTTCTTCAACATAAAAGAAATATGAGATCAAAGCTTACGATCAGGACCTTAAGGTGTGGAAATCGAAAAACCATAAAATAAATCACAAATTACTATTAGTTTCAGATCACAAATTATAAAGTTCATGGCCATATTCAAAATTTCAGTTATAATTTCAATGACTAAAAAATAATACAGTGACAAACCGCACTCAAATAAATTCCTTTTTTTAAAAACTGTATAGTGTTTAAAAGTATGCTCTCATACTAAATTCATTTGTTATCAATGTGATACGATATTATTCATTGCCTCATATGAAACTTGAACAAAAAAAAAATACTGACTTTTACTATTTTATATGAATTTTACAAATTCAATTTATGTAACCTGAAATGAAATAGTAATACAGTTTTTGAACATTTTACTTTTAATTTAGTGTTTAGTTTTTCATCTCCCTATTAACTATTTTTAGATACACTCTATATTAATCAGTCTGAACAAAAAGCTCCTATCAGTTTAAAGAACTTCAATATTCATAGAATCAAAATAGAGTTAACAGCTTCAAGTTTTTTTATGTACCCAATTTTATAATAGTTACTTTTAACTTCTGACATTCTTTCTGAATACAAATGATTAATCTTACATATTTTTAGTAGTTGATTTAATAAATTTTAATAGAAAATACAATATGTATTATTCTAAATACTATTTTAATAAATTGTTTGCACTTAAAAAACTAGCAAACATCCATTTCTTCAAAAATATTCATAGATGTTAAAGTCAATATGAAATACTTTGAAAGCAAACAAAAGTAATTTTTACAAGTATTTCTTTGACAAAAGTGATTATCTTTTCACACATAAAAACTCAAAATCTTAAAAACTTTCAGAAATAATTACATTGAAATGCTATGTAACAAATACCTATAAAAAGTATAATATTTGTTACCTCTGACTTTGTAGATGAAAGAGAAGGAAAATCAGCCTCAGATTCCAAAGAATAGCTAAGATCGGGGCTATGAGTTCTGAAACATTTGCTATTCTCAGGGGATCTCTTATCCATTCTGTAAAAGTCAATTATAAGTACTACATATTTCAGAAAAACCATAACTTCTTTGATTTGAAATACATATTTAACTTACTTGAAAAATCCATGGTAAAAGGGGCAAGTAATTCCTTTAAAGCAAGATCCTTCTTTCCAAAATCGACAAGTTATAGTGGACACATCATGAGAATATTTACAATCACTGCGCGTACAATTTCCTTGAAGAAAAAAACTGCATGGACGTTTCCGAGGTACAAGCTCTGAAACAGAATAATAAATTTAATAGAATCATGAAATGCATAATGTTACTTTAAAATTTGAGATGTTAACCATTTAACAAAGAAAAATTCAGTGACTTCCCAAGAAGATAGGCATCTGAAAACTTAATGAAAATATTTATATTAATTGTAAATACAAATTACAAGTTTGTTTTATAATTATAATACAAATAAAAAATTAAATGTTTTTGTTCTTATTGGATAAGTAAACGTAATTATCTAATTTTAGTGTTCTGAATTCAGAGGAAACAATCAGATTTCCCTCTATATATAGGAGATGCAATAATACATACTTAACAACAGATTATAACATTGCATGAAACTAGTTCGATACTATGGGGCAACATGCCAAGCAGTGCTTGTTTTCGCTGGAATGGAATCCAAGATGGCAGTCTAGCGGTAACAAATCGTCAGGAAGATAATTTTTAAGAATTGTTTTGAAATACATTGGAATATATTTCAAATGAAGAATATAGGAAGAGATTGAGAATAACTACAATCAATCAAGAAATAAAGAATATCAATATAATATAATAAAAAGTTACAGGTACTACTAATATTATTCTGCATATAATAATCGTATAATATATTCTAATAGTAATTATATATATAATAATATAATATAATTTAATAATAATAGTAAAAAAAATAATCATCATCGATTGTAATATAATAAAAATTACACATAATACTCATATAACATAATTATAAATAACGAATATTATATGATTATTACATACAGCAATTGTATTTTTATGTTATATTAATAAAATAATTACATAATATATATTAAAGTTAACAATGAATATCAATTATACTGAAAACTTGTAATATTCCAAAAACAGCAAGTTCTTTCAACGAATTTCATTCAACATGGAACATTAAAAAAAATTTTTAAAAAGTAAAATAAAGAGAAAATAGACGATTTATAACAATAATTAAAAGTACAACACTCATACTTTAAAAAAAATATCCTAGTACTTACCCATGATATTAAAGAAATATCCGCAATAGAAAATAGAACAAAAAACAGAAGATTGAAATAATAGCTTGAAGAGCAAATGCAATGAAAATCATTAAATTATTAAAGAAATCGAATTAAAACCGTCAGAAATTAATAGGGTTACGTGAGAAAAAACAAATAAAAATTATTTCTAATATACATTATCCTCATGGCAACCACATCGCCAGAGGATAAAAATATCAAGGTAACCATATTGTAATGTTATCAACCATCTTGGTGAACATAAACACAACTTGCTGCATGCCCCATGATATCAAAGTAGCATCCGTTGCTTTTTTGATAAAAGTAAAAAAAAAAAATAATAATGTGGCATAAAATCTGCAATGTCAATATCTAAACAAAGCCTAATATCAATTTGCTTTGGCAAATTATGGTGTTGAAGCTTTTCTTGAATATGGTATCTCACCAGTCTCCCAAAACAATAGCCACTCATCCCAACAGGATCCAAGCACCCTTATAACGATGCTTTAAGATAAGGATTACCTTAATGAAATAGTATTTAACCCTGTTCTTCACTTACTGCTCCCTAACTGTTAGGGAAAAAAATAAAAGGTAAGGATACAAAAATGGAATTTTTAATGACTTTCTACATTCCATGTTTTTACCACTGTTAATGAATCACGATTACAACAGAAATAAAATCATTTTTCTGTTACCTAAAAATCCACAAACAGCTTTGAATGCAAGCAGCTAACTTCTAGATTTGGGATCAAATATTAGATATTTTAACATTTCCCTGAATCGTGGTACAATAAAGAATGTGCCTTTTTTCCCCTTCAGTTTTCCTTTATTCAGTTTCGGAATTTTTTTTTTCAAATGCCTGAAACATTGAACCTTTTCTTTAAGAATTGATAAAGTTTATTATCTCTGATTTTATATGAAATGGAGGAAAAATGATTATACTTGAGACAAATAATGGAATATTAAGCACATTTTCTTCAATCATGATTTTCTCAAAAAGTCAGCTTTTGTCAATATACAGTAGCCCTGCTTTCAGATAAGGCTTCAAGGAATCCCCTATAGAAATTCACTTATCTTCAGGATTATGCTCAATACCCTAGCAAAATCATTAAATCATTCACATGTGAGCAAAAACACATTAAAATCTCGATTTCAAAAAATTCTATAAACATGGATCTTGAACAAATAGACTTTGTTGTTGAAGCTTAGAATCTATTTGTTCAGCTAGATATGTTTAAAAAGTTTAAAATCAAGGACCAAATCATTCAATTTCTTCTGTTACATCACAGGTGAGGTGATATGACATGAGATTCAGGAATACAGGTGTCCCTTGTATAACATGAGTAATTCATACCACACTGTAACAAAACTGTGTTATACGACTCTTATTTAAATTATTATTTTAACAATTTATTAAAATAATTTTGTATGTACATAATATAAATCTGGGCAATATGTACTGTGTTGCATCGAATTAGCTGAAATTTTGTTGTACTAAATATACAAATGAAAAAGAAGTTAACTTTAAGTTTTTAACCAAAAACAAGATGAAATACAAAAATTAAAAATACAAAAAAAAAAAACATTTAAAAAAGAATTATTATAATATAACTAGAAACGGCTTATTAGGATCACAAAATTAATTTTCATCATTACTTTCATCAAAAATTACAACTAATCTATTTTTGCCCCTCAAAGTTGGTTGAAACTCCTCTTCACTAGTTATTTCTCCATTATTACAAAAAGTTATGACATAGTTGAAATTACCTGTCTGTTTCGATCTTACAATTCTTTGAGAATTTCTCTATAAGGAGCTTAAGAACTTCGCAATTCTCTTTTAAATTTCTGGGCTACTTACTACTAAAAGATTTTTTCCAACATAATTTTAAAAAATTTCTTATAGTTAAAACTATACTTTCTTGGAAATGAATTAAATTTAAATAAGCAACCAATACAATATTACAAATGTTTTCAGAATCATCATGCAGGTACTGTGTAATATCTAATCTGTGTTTTACAAGTCCCGTGCCATACGAGGAGGACACCTATACACTCATCTTTTTTTTTGCTTTTTGTTTTAATCTGATCCATGTTTAATCGTTTTTAAGTTACATACAATCATGAACTAGTAAGCCTTCCCAAAGAAGCACAGGTTTAACTGCATGGGAACATCAGGATATTTGATTTTATATTTTGTTATACTTAAATGCTCTAAAATATTCAAAAAGTAATAAATAATACAGTTTATACATGAATTATGAGGTGCCCATTTTTTTAATCCATATTCCCAAGAATACAGTTTATAAGCCTTTTAAAATTGAGAATTGGTTTGGTGCTTTTGGAGTAAACTTACCACACACATGCATAGCAGATATTATCAGGTGGTTTATACAATTATGATTGATTTTTTATGCACGAGTAAGTTAAGACTGAAGAAAAAAGACTATTTCAAACCAGATGTAAACTGGCTGTTGAGTAGTGTAATTAAAATGACTTGACACATCTTCTCATTCTGCATAAAGCTGAAGGGTTTTTTTTGAGAAAAGACCAACCTCACAAGAAATTGAATTAAGAGTTAAACACACAATAATATTGACAGATTTAACAGATATGTTATGAACGTTTGGTCCTATAACCTTAAAGTATAGAAAATTGCTTTAAAAAATTCGAGGACTTTTATTTTGTTACGCTTAGCTACACTAACACCAAAGCGTTGCGACTAGTCTGATGCCAATCCGGTAAACAGAAGATTACAAAGAAATTGCTTCTAGATTTACAAGTATAAATATAAATACAGTTAGTTTACATAAAATGCAAAATATAGTAAATTACAAATGCCTAAATATATAATTATGAAACTCATCTTAAAAATTAATTATTTTTCAAATTATAATGTTCGATAATTTTATTACATTTCTGTTAATTAACTACTTTTCAAAATATAATGTTCTATAATTTTATATTTTTTAATTAACTCACTTGGCTTGTTCAGTTGTTAGTGAGCAATGAGTTGAAAAGTTGTTTTCCCAACAGATATATAAATAATTTAATATTTATTTGCAAGATAACAAATTAAAAAATTAATGCATGCAAGAAAAATGCATAAATAAAAAGCGTTTCACAAAATTTATATTTTCATAGTTAATCTTTCACATACTGCTAATAACTCAAAAAAATGCTTTTAATTTTAAAAAAACAACTCACATTTCAATAACAAATTTCTGTGAGGAACCATTTGTCAATAATAATAACATCAAGTTTCTTTAAAACATCAAGAATACATTTGAAAGGCAACAAATTCCCTTTTCTGTATTTCCATAAAAAATATAAGTACTAAAACCAATTTCATATTTTTTATTCTACATAAAACAGAATATAACTCAACATGTTTCAGTTGAAGTAACTATGTCACAATTGATCAATTGTTTATTAATATTATCAATAGAAACATGAGGGCCAGACTAATACTTTTAAACCACAGTCAAATGCAAAGGCAGACAACTGAGCTGTGACCTACTGGATCATTCGTAAATTCAAATCAAAATATTTGCATTTGGTATATTTTTCAAATATGAATCATTAAATAAATGCATTAATCACATCACTAATATCAAATACTTCAAAAGGATTAGTTTTAGATTTATAAGAAATATTTTTAATCATACTTTGTTTCATTCGTTTGTGTAGTTGAGTTTCTATTTCTTTAACATCCACATCACTTGTTTCTGAAGTACAATGTTGTTTCTTTTGATGAAATTCTAAATATCCAATCGACGACTCTTCCAAATTCTGAAAAAGAGTGCAATAGAGCATTTACTTTCAATAAATAACACTCTAGATAATCAATAAAACTCACTAAAAAACCACTTTTTGTACACAAGTAATTTTCAATTTTATGTTTAGTACAGCCATGAATCAAAATTTGATTCTTTCAATTTTTAAAAATTGTTTCAAATGAGGAGAAAAATCTAAATAGGATTCCATGCAAGAAACTAAAAAAGAAAACTGTGCACCAACAAGTATTTGGCACAACAGAAGTAAGAAAAATCATTTTGGTTTTAATAAAATAGAGATTGAGAAAAAAGGAAATCCTAATAATTACATTAATTCTTGAAATAGAATAATCATGAAATGTTGACAAATTATAGGAAATTATCCTGTTATTACAGGGAACAAATATACCCAATACAATTTATTTTATTTGAAATGAATGGTAATCAAATCATCAATATATTTTACATGATTTCATTATTGCATACAAACTTTGATGTGTGTGTACAAGTACTATCAATTCAATTTACTAAAAAAACATTTTTCCTCCCTTATCTAGAATTTATAATTGTAAGTGGAAGATCAAGTACATGGATTTTGAGTCTTTACATTGTGACTAAAATAGCTTATATTTATTTGCATTGAAAGCATACAATTACAATCATGTAAAAGATTGAATTCTTTCAGTATAAATTACAGCTAATTAAATAATACTCACTACATTACTGACAGAGCAAGATCTTTCATATAGATTATCACAGTAATAATCGGCAAAAGGATCAGATGCAAGACTCCATCCACCACCTTCTGCATAGTCTTTGAATGAATTGATATTTTCATTTATATTTGAAAAGGCACTTGAATCAGAAGCAGCAGCTACCGTAAAAGGATTGTTCTCAAATGAAACTGAATAACCAGTGCCACACTGCAAAGCAGGAACTATTTCACTTCCAACATTATGGAAAGTAAAATCATCAACAATAGGACCTTGGCCATTAAATTGAATTTGATCAGCAATAAAACTTCGACTTCCTGGAATTCCAAAGTACAAAGCAGTTTTATCTTCATAATTATTGGCTAAATTTCTAATTTGTGAAGTTATAAAGCTGGAATGTACATTTTGTTTTGATTTAGGTACTTCACTTTCAAATATTGTTTTACTAATACCAGGTACTGAAGACAAACCTTTTAATGACTCATCTTCTTCTTCCTTGATTTCTTTACACAGAGCTGTACTGACTTCTACATCATAAGAATGTTGATTATCATTTTTTTCAGCAGGTACAAAATCTTTTTGCCATGTACGAGCAATGAAATTGTGATTATCACCCCAATGAAAAAGCCATTTTTTATCATTAGTATCATTATTACTTTGCATATCTTCAACGTATTCTGGTAAATCTGAAGCAAAAACTTTATGCTCATTGCTAGTTTCAGAAAAATAAGGTGGTTCAGATTCTTTTTCAAAAACACCTTTCTGAAAATGCTCGAATTCTTTATTAAAATTCTCTTCATTATGTACTATTTTATCAGGTTGAATAAAAGAAAATTTATCATATGAAGATGAAAACTGACCTCTACAGTTAATTAATTCTGAAACATTTCCATTTCCAATGCTCAAAATCTTCTTTAACAATTCCTGTCCAGATTTTTTATTAATTATGATTTTTTTTGTCTCTGTATCAAGAGTGAAACTAGAATCATATTGATTTACATTTTCCAGCACAGGCTGAAAATGAGTTTCCATTGCAAGATGAGCTTCTGATGAAACACTGAAATCTTCTACATTACCATCATAAAGAATTGCATTTGATTCTTCATCTGAATAATATACTTCATCATCATCACAGGAATTCAAAACCTTTAACATTTCCTGCCCAGATTCTTTATTAATTATGAATTTTTTTGTCTCTGTATCAAAACTTAAACTAGGATTATATTGACTTACATTTAAAAATGAGGTACCTTCCATTTCTATATTTTGACTTGTTTTAGGAAGTTCATGTGAAGATGAATCATTTTCCAGAACAGGGTGAAAATGAGTTTTTGATTCAAGATGAGCTTCTAATAAAACACTGAAATTTTCTTCATTACAAGCATTTAAAATTGCATTAGATTCCTCATCAGAATAATATATTTCATCATCACAAGGACTACTTTCAAACTGAATTGATGATATATTTTCAATACATTTGTTTTGTTCTAGGTCAGGGAAATTAGATTTTGCCTCCTCAGGTGTTCCACTAGTATTCAGAGGATTAAAAGATTGGTTAATGATGAATTTTTCATCTTCATTACATGAAATCTTTTCAGTGAAGGTGTAAAATGCATCAGAATCATCATACACATAATCATTATCTACACCTTTGTCAATAAATGCATTTTTTCTTTCAATGGCAAGGTCTTCAGTTACAAAACAAAACTTTGTATCAGAGCAAAGCTCATTATTCATCAGATTACAAAACATTTCTTTGTTGGAAACTGAATTTGCAATAGTTTCAACATTGTTTTTATGCTGTTGTGCACTAATTACATTCAATTCAAGGCAAGGGTATTTATAATGAGGGTAGGATAAAGAGGCCTTTCTAAAATGAACATTTGTATCTTGATAATCAATTTCTTCTTTTTTGGTAATAGAAGCAAATTCTTTAATGGGTATTTGGCCCGAATTTTCATTTGTTACAACAGAACAACTCTTTGAAGATTCCTCATATGCAATTGAAACAGGCGATTTGTTTTGCAACAGAAATACAGAAAACTCCTTCAAATATTTAAATACAAATATCTCAATAGCTTGAGTTTCAGGATATGCATTTAAATTATCATTAAAAGTATTTATTCCAACAGTGCTATCGCTTAAATAATTTAGCAGCTCACTTTTATTCATAAACATATTGTTAATATTAATAATAAATAAATTATTTAGATAACATGAAGGGTTTTTAATTATAGCTTTTATTTTTGAATTATTTGTTTTAGATATAATCCTTTTTTTAACTGAAACACCAGTTAAAGATTTCATCATGCTATTTTCAAATATATTTTTAATGGTTTTTAAAGACCGATAAGGAATGATGGGTTGCATGTTTTTGTTAACTTGGAAACTTAGATTATTAGAATTAAGTGTCTCTTCATTTTTTGGAGACTGGGCCTTTCTTTTGAGATTGCACCTTTCCCACCAATCATTTTTTCCCATCTGAGGTGTAACTTCTACAGAATGTTCATTCTGGCTACTGAGAGGAGGAAATGCAGCAAAATACCTAAAAAAAAGAAACATTTTGCAAGATAAGCTTAATACACTAATAGATAATAATGGGGAAAATATAAATATTTTCAGTTTAAAAAAAGACAATTAAAAAAATTATACTAACTGCAACCACTGAAATTTTTGAAAATCTTTATAAATTATTTTTACAAAATTAAACTTATATGAAGTACATTAAATTTGACTCCACTGAAAGAACCAGACGCACATCCTGCTGTCTGAAATAAATCAACTTGTCTCAGAAACATTTCCCTCAAGTCTAAAAAGAGAAACATTTGGAAACATATTTTCACTACTATTTCACATCTGTCTTTGACAAAGACAATTTTCAACTCTATTTGTCAAAATCTTTAAATCCAAGGTATGTAACTATATATATATTTCAGCAACAAACAATTATAACTAATGAAAACACAGCAGATAAAATATAGTGGTACTGAATGAGTTATAGGTTTCATTTCCTGCACATATCCAGTACCTTTCAATCATACAAATAGATGAGTAGAGAGAATACTTAAGAACACAAATCTCAATACAAAGATTTTAAATAAACATTTCCGGTTTCTATAAACAGATTGCCATTTACAAATGTTGAACATTTTTAAGCTGATAGTTAATGCTAGAACAAATTTTGCAAATGAATAATCATTTGGTTAAGTTCCAAAATAATTTCATACAAAATATTTTAGGTAAATACTTCTGTGGTAATAAGTACTTTATATTTCTGTAAAATTTTAAATTAGGTAATGAAGATAGTAACTTTCAGATATTTAGATGACCCAAGTAGAGGAATGATCAAGGTCAAGAACTCAAGGGCTGTTATTGTGAGTTCCAGTCCTAGTATCGCTGAAGAACTACTGAAAAACGGGACTAATTCATAGTAAATATGTAAAACCTCATATTCCTCGTGTTGGTGAAGTTTGAAGACTGGAGAGCAAGCTCAGGTGTCATCTTCATTAATTGATGGAGGTCGAAGTTATGAGATGCACGGCCAATAGGCCATGGGTAGCTCCAAAACTAATCAACTAGGCAGTTAGATGATTTTCAGAGTGGTATCAGTCTACTTAAAGCCAGGGGCGTAGTTACCAACATATCAATGATACGGAGCCCTCAAGCTGCAGGGACCTCTATATCAGAAAGCAAAAAATCGTGAATCCCTACTTAAGAAATTTTTGATACAGGTCCCACTTTTTTTTAGGACTAGTTATGCCAGTGCTCAAAACCTTTGAACAAGAAATCTTACAAGAGCTCTCTTTATCAACATGTTTGCTATAAACAGGAGAATTAAAACAGAGGTTATTAAATAAATATAATTTTTTGTTGCAATAAGAGCATTGCAGTAAATTGTATGCTTGTTACAAGATTTTAGTAACTAATTTAGTACTTGTAAAACCAGAAAGATTTATTTAACAAAAATTATTCTGAAGAGCATTTAGCATTTTGATAGGCCACATATTTAATTTTTATATGCATTCTTTTTTGAAATTTACAGTAAAGTTTATCTACCTTCCATCTATATATTTGATTCAAAATAATTATCAATTGATTTTTAAAAAATTTTTTTTTTTCAAAATAAAGTAAAAAAATTACTGAAAATATATGTTGGAATTGTTTACATATCACTGGAAAGCCAATTTATCAGTATAAATATTGCTACAAAAAGATTTTTTAATTCTTCTGGCAACATTTTCTTGGCACAAACGAGTCTATAAGCATTTACAAAATAGAGAAAGATATATGACAGCAAAGATCCAACCTTATGTTATATAGTTAAAAGTGACAGGAGGATGAAAATGACTGAAAATAATTTACAAATAAAGTAAGTTTGTTGTAGTTGTAATCAATCTTTTTGATCTGTTTTTACACCTATCTATTAATAATCAAAATGAGTTACAAGGCTTTTAGAACCTGAGCTCTTCTTTTGCCTGCAAAAAATATTTTATCATTCCTTTTCTAATTTAAAACATTAAATCGAAGCCTCCTACTGTTTAACTAAAAAAAGATATTGCAGTTGAAACTGAAAATCCTCAATCAAAAAGGGATACATACTTATAACAAGTATTATAAATTTTAATGATATTTTATAGTTAGTGATGTAAATGACAGTTACAATGTGAGTTTTATACCAATACTCAGCATAAAGTTTATAATCCAATATTGAACAATTCATAACTTTTTCTAAAAAATCAAAAAATATAAATGATGCTTAGCTTCTTAAAAAACCATAATGTTTTTCCATAAACATTCAGGTTAAATTCAAAGAAAGTCTAAACAAAATGTTGATTGTATAAAATATATAAAAGAAAATGTTAAAAGTCAAAGTTTATTTTGAATACTTGATAATGCTTCCAACTTTAAACCAGTATTATTCAGCCTTAGTAGAATTAGAAAACCATTTAAAAATGTGGAACTCCTTCCAAGATATTAATAGCCTTTGCAATACTGGATAATATAAGTACCAAATATTACAGAAATTACAGAATTATTAAAAAGTGCAATAAATAAAAGGCAACATACTTTTCAATTTCATCAGTTGGAGATGATGGTGGAATAAAGAATGAATCTGTTAATGGGTTACAATTCCTCATGGCTATTTCTTCCGTCTCCCCTGTAAAAGTTTTAATAAATTGTTTCAAAATTCAATGTCCTTATCAAAAACAATTATAAAAATAAAGCTTGATAATTTAATATATATTTTTAATATTATGGGATGAACTAATATTTCATAACAGTTCTGCTTATCAATATATTAGATTATACATGCTATTCAAGGCATCCAACATCACCTACCATTCAGATTTAGAGATAAAACTTTATGAGCATTAGTATATATTGGCTAGAAAAGCGAATGTTCATGATATGGAAGCTTATAATAAAATAATTGTAAACTAAAAAGGTTGTATTAATTTTTGATCACTTCAAAATTAAAAATTGTCAAAACTTTCATCAAGAAAAATTATTATGGATATTAATTTTGAAATTCTTAATTGTAATTTGCCTCTCTTAGATGGTAATTGTATTAGAGCTGTAACACATTTATGTGTCACAATATATATGACCATCATTTGAAATATCTATACTCATGACATAAAGAATAAATTATAAATTACTTCTAACAATCAGATAATATTTATTTTATGACCATGCTGAAACATAAATATTGATAAAAACTCATGGGCTTCTTTTGTAAAGCTTGAATTCATGAAAGCTATACTGGTTTCTTCATTTTGCATATTAAAATTTAAAGAAATATTGAGCTAATTTATCTAATCAAGCACCCCTTAAATATATTGCCATTTAAGTAAAATTATTTAAAATGATCCTTTGACTAAAATATATATATATTTGACTTAAGTATATATATATATATATATATTTGTATATTCAAATATATATATTTGAAATACTTGACTAAAAATGCATTAATAAACAATTAAAATATACTTGATCAATAAGAAATGTTATTTTCTTTGTTAGAGCAAATAAACCATGCAGAAAAAATGTAATTCAGTATCTAGAACTGAATGCAGCTTTAAGAATGCTCAAAGTTTACAATATTTAAACAGTATATATTACATAAAATTAGAAATAAATCTGACAAAACATTAACAGAAAAAGTAATTAGAATAATACTTTTAAAAAAACTAAATCAACCTTCTATACAAGTTTCTCCCTCACAGTTATTAATATTAATTTGGACTTTTCTCAAGAGAAAAATCTTGTTATAAGCCTATGTACATACAAGAAGCATCATATTCAAAATATTACCTTTCATGCTTTTATTTTTCAATTTGATCCAAACTTCATTAATGAGCTCTTCAATATCATTGTCCTGAAAATATTAATCAAAATATGAAATTAGAAAAATGTTGAAAACTAACAATATACGGTTCTATGAACAGCTTAAAGATGTCTTGTTCATCAATATATATAAATGAATATACTCAACTCTGCATTATATTTCGAAAATTTTAAAATAGCTATAAAGTAACATAATATATGCAAAATTTGCATGTTTTTGATTAGCTTCGCAATTGAAAACATTCATATCAAGAGTGTTATATGAAGATGCCAAGAAAGGAACTATGCAAGCCAAACACATGCATAATAAATTTGTTGCATGTGGAATTTTTTGTTGATTAGGTAATTTCATCACAATTGCATTATTTTTGAGTTACGATTATTTAATACTTGTGATTCTTGGGGTAAGTTTCTAACCTATATAGATCACGTATAAATTCTTTGTTAGTTTTCAAGATATCACACTGCTTTTTTGAGAGAGATGAATCTGTTATCAAGAAAAAAGAATTAATGCTGCAATCAAAATAAAATGCAGCACTTTTGCTGGGTAGTGGAAACTGGGTGAGAGGATGGTTTCTTTGACTGACAGGTTGGGAGAAATTTTGAGGAATTCTGATGAGTGGTTTATAATAGGATATTTCTCCCTAATATACCATATTACTGAACCACCAATGCCACGCTCCTCATACATTGAAATTTTACATTAAAATCACTTGTTTTTCTTTAAAAAACCCAGAAAATCTCACAAGACCAAAATTTACATTTACTCACTACTATCACATGAACCATTCATTTCTAAATAAGCTTTTTTCAGGGATTCCTCAATTACTTGAATGTATCAATATGGCAAAGATAAAACTGATATTTAGAATAGAAATCTAATAAAATTGATAAGTTAAAAAATTGCAGAAACATGTTAATATAACTACTTTAATAACCATTAATTTTTATTCTAAATAAACAATATCATTCCATGAAAACATATCTACCACTATTTGATATATTATAATTGTTAGCAATGTATTCCTTTTTGTATTAAATCATACTCTTTGAAGTGAACACTTAATTAGAAAAAGCGGTTTCTTTTAGAGGGAATCAATAATTCCCAAGTATATAATTCCATTTTTAAGCAGAAATGTCAATTCAGACCTTTTCAAAAGATTTAACAGTGTGATAGGATGAAAAAAAATGCAATTTAAAGTCTTAACATAAATTTAGCCTACAATTCTTTTTTAGAAAAATTTATTTAATGCAAATCATAATTTGAGGTCACATTAATGAAACCACAAATTTATTTGGAAGTAAAATAAACAAGCATTACTTGAGTAAAATAATTTGATAAAAACTTAACTAATAACTAATTTCTTTTAAATCAGGAAACATGCTACTAGAATTGCTGATCACATTTAAAATGAAAAATGTAATAAACAAATAAGTAATAGATAGGCCGATTGTTTCTTAATGCAACATTTTCATGATTTAAATTCAAGATTAAACTAAACACCATTACTGTGATAGAAGCACAGCAAGAAAAATGGTACTTTAAAGATATGAAAAATTTATGATAAAGATATGATTAACACACATGCTCTATTTTTATATTATTTGATGCTTAAATGCATGGCAATTTTGAAAAAAAAATTATAATACACAGTAAAATAAATCTCACATAATCTGATGCAGTTTTTAAGCAATCAATAGCAGCTTTTTTCATAATTCTTTCCAAATCAGAGGCAGCAGCTTTGCAACAGGGAAGGGTAGATGTTAATAGAATATGTTTCCCCCATGTTTTCCATTTTTGATGCTTGGACTTCGTGACATAGTACAAATTTTCTGGGCCACCATACTAAAATCAAAAGACAATGATACAACCAACAAAATAAAACTACAATTAAAGATATCAAAATAATGGATTGATATAGAATTTGTACAGTTAGAATTATAAATACAACAAAATAATAAATTATGAACTGTATTGGATATCCATTTATTTCCAAGAGAAACTATAAGCTGCACACCATTTAAATCGAATAAATCAATCCAATAAAATTATGTATTAAATATATATGCTAAAAAGAATAACAAGAAAAATTCTTAGTAATCTTAAACTAAAGAATCCAGAATTTCATCTATTAAAATGGTACACTGTTAACAATGAATGGCTTAAATTTGTTTTAAAATTCATATTCTAGAAACCTTTACAATACACAAAGTCAGCAATTCTTAAACTTTGGATCATTGCCCCCCCCCAACCTTATGCATATTGCAGACCCCCACATCAAGATTTTGAACATCCCTTCCTAACTCTCAACACATGACAGAATGATTTAAAGGATCCTCAATAATCATAAGGCTGTCTCTGTTATTTAATATATACAGACTTTTTTCTTCCTTTAAGAAAATAGTAAACATCTAATTATATAAGTACAGTAGAAGTCCATTAGTCCGGCATCCAACAGTCCGGAATGCCCGATAGTCCGGCATCGCTCCGGAAAATTGTAAAAATTTTGGTTTTCTCCAAAAGTGTGTCTTTAAAGCAAATAAAAACGCTCGAGAGCTATTCGGAAGTTTTCGGGGTAGTTCGGGATCATCCGGAAGCGCTCGGTATTGTTCGGAAACAATTAGCGGCCGGCTAGTCTCAGCTGTCACAACAAATTCAGGTGCAGTGCAGCTCTGTTAATCAATCACGAAGCGTCTTCGCCATTTTTTTGTGCGTTGTTGTTTTGTGTCCTTTCACACATTCGTGACTTTTTTTAAATCTAAGTGAAATATGTTTTACAGTACGTGTACATACATTATATGAAATGTAAAATAAACTTTGTTGTATGTATTTGCATACTGTATTTGTAGTTTAATTATTAACCTAATTGTTCTTATAATTACCGCCCGATAGACCGGAATTTTCGGTAGTCCGGCACCGAGCCGGTCCCGAACGTGCCGGATTATCGGACTTCTGCTGTATTACAAAATACTAATTTCAAATAAATAATGTGTACTTAACAGTATTAATAAAAAATTTTAAATATAATTCTACTAATCTTTCAATTTTCTGTGAGGCCTTTCAGAGTCTGTAAAAGAGAAATCTTAATATTAAAGGAGAGAGACCTTCGTGGACCCCTTGGAAAAAGCGCTGGACTACAGTTTAAGGACCACTGTACTAAACAATTCTTTTGAAGGTAACTAATGCTACAAATCAAAATATTGATTTTAGACTAACTATTCAATGTTAAATATAACCAGAGTCCACACCAAAACTGTTCTTTTAAGTACAATTTAATAAGATATCAAATCAGTGATGCAAAATTAATGTATTTATTAAATAAGAGAATTTTACTCATGGGTTTATTCAGAATCCCTCCCATTCTAACAATATGAGTAAGTACCTATCATTAGAATAAAACAATTCCCATACCTTATGTAAAACTCTTAGATGGTGATTTCTGGTATGGTGGCACTCCTGCGGTTCTATGTCAACACAATCTTGCTGAAGCAAGCTTATTACAGATCGTGCATAAAAACTATCAATACCACGATTTTCCAGCTCTTGTTCCAGCCATTTTTGTAAAGCAGATGGCGTAAAACTAGAGACCAATCGCTGTCGCTTCATCTCTTTATAGAAACACAATAAAAAGAAAAATGATATTAAAACTAATTAGGGTACAAGATATTCAGAACCAAATAAAAATTAATAATAGAAATTAAACTTATTCAGAGATAGTTTTTCATATAAACATCATTATAAATCATACATACTAAAGTTTATTTCAAGTCACAATTAAAGAATAATATTTATGATTTTATCATTGAATAATCCAAAATTAAAAATTTGATTGTAATAAACAATTTAGGCAAATACAGAATAAATTACAAAATTCATTGATAGTTTCATAAAAATTTTAATTATTCCCTACCAGGCCTTAAATACATTTTTTAAGATATACTTATAACCACCAGGTAGATTAAGAAGTATCTGGCAATGAAGAGAAAACAGAAATCAGATTTACTAGCATTTGTAAATTATATCATTGGCCAACATTGTCAAACCAGAAAAACTCACCAAATGCCACAATATGCAGTCAAAAATAAAAACCTATTTTGGTGTATTTTCAAATCTTGTTTGTACATACTCGAAAATCTTTTTCCATTCATACTGTTCCTATGCATATTTAAACATAACAATCTTGATTTGGCATGCTCAAAAGCGATAACAATGTTTAAAATACATAAAAAATTTTCTTATTTTGTTGGGTAAAATTATTAAAATTCGGGATCGATTCTTTATGTTAGAGAATGCAGGGGAGTATTTCTAAAAATGTGGTCTAACAGGCAAGTACCCGGAAGACTACTTGGTTCAGCAAAATGGCAAAACAACATCACAGATCTGCATGACAGCATTTAGACTTGTACTAATGAAAATTTAACTGGTGTCATTACGTAAAGTATGCAATTATGGCATTTTAGCCACGTAAATGAGGTCAAGGTCGGCCATCTGGGGGTGCAGTAGATATGGTGCACCGGGGACCCATGACTGAGGAAGCCTCATCATGATTAAAAACAAAAATAATGTACTTTTGCACATGAAAACTTGACAATATTCCTATTCTTGTCAGGTATGATATGATTTATTTATGATAAAAGCACACTTTATAAATATTATTGTAAATTTGTGAATTTTGATAATCTTTAAACTGATTTTTTACAATGCAAGTGTTTAGTTTTTGTTATTTGATTCAACAAACTTTGAAGGATTGTGACTAGAGCTGAACTTTTTAGGGAAAAATCTCAAAACTATATGGCTTGCCGTTAAGATACGGAAAAGTATATTTCTTGTTTTATCTGGATGTTTTTAAAAGCTAATATTTAGTAAGTGCTCCAAGTTCATTATTCCTCACAAAATTTTAAAATAATCAGGCCATATATATTTACCTTTTATGTAAGCTTTAAATGCTAACTGTAAAATCTTCTTGGGGGGGGGGGTAATAGGTGGATTAGAAAGTAGCTGGCTCAGCAGAGAATTCATGGCTGGACTAAAGGTATATGAAGGGTTAAACTGACTAAAAAGATCTTAGGTTTAGAAAGGACTTGTAGGCTGGTTTCATGCAAGGCAATTTCATGCCTCACATTGCTTGCATAAACTTGCTTTAATTCACGAATTTCACCTGCAAACACAAATTGACTGAAAAGAGAGTGCTGAATACATTGGTACGTTGACTGATTCTGAGGAAGCAATAACAAGCTCTTTTGCATTTTCAATACATAAAGAGTCGTGTGAAGAGCGTAGCTTCTACAAGAATTGAGGAAAAGGCACATCAGGGGGTGCCAGATGGTAACATGTGAAGGGACCCTGGTGATTTCTATTCAAAACTAACTCCTGAATGTGCAGCACAGGTTGACTTGTGTGAAAGGGCCCTTAGAAAGGAGTGGCAATTTAGTGAAATTCCAACATCCATATAACAGAGAGGAGAAAAAGCATGTCACCAGAAAGTACAACACAAAACTCAAGGAAGAGAACTTCTAAAGCACAGCAGGTTTGGTATAGTTTAGAATGCTTTGTGTTCAAACCAATGAAGAGAGCTTTTGCAAAGAAAGCAAAAAGTGTTTTTTCCATAAAGTGCTACTTTAAATAAAATGCTAAATGATGAAACCTACCTTCGTAACTGGTTAATTTATTAAAAAATGCAAGGTTCAGTATATTTTTATTGCACACAATTTTCAAAAGAAGAGGAAATGAGCAATCTACATAACTTATAGGTAGCTAAAATAACTGGAGAAAACTGTCAACCGTAATTAAAAATCATGAGAATTCTCATGAGTCCTTCAATTTGTTTATTGCTTGGAAGGAGTGAAAAAGTTATATTAATGCCACACTAAAATACAACACGAAAAGCTAATGGCTGTTGACATCATAATACTGGGCCTTGGTCGACACCTGAGCTTGCATTCCCTATCCAGACTTCCACAACATGCCAATGAGAGGAATTTGAGTTGAGATTTAACACATATCAGCCCTACCCACGACACACCCGCCACGAGTTCATAACCATAACTACTAGGTTACTGCAGCCCTTTACTGCTTGGAAAGAATTAATAAAAGGACTAAATTTGTGACTACTGAAAACACAAATTAAGTTACTATTTCAAAGAATTGTAGATGTTGTTCTATTTCTAGTATGAAATAATCTTTCACTTCTAGGAACCCATAAAATAACAGGAATAGTTAGTAAAAAAATTTCCAAGTTAATTCAAAATTAGAATTATGTATCACTTAACACATAAATCACTAGAACAAATTATTTCTGTGTTAGGAAATGAAGTCCTTAAGAAAATTAAAGACAGAATAAAGGCAGCCACATACTACAGTACCCAAATGGATTGTACTAATATTTTTCCATATGGTAAAACTTCAATCAATATAAGAATGTAAATTATGAAGAAAAAAGCTTAAGTATACACGAGTCATTTTACGATTTTTGAACTGCTCTGACTAAAGTAACTGATGTTAGTGGAGAAGGATTAGTAAAAATTCTATTGATAGCTTGATTTAGAATTAGATAGAAGCATATATATAACAATGGTAACATCATGAAAGGGAAATATATCAATAGTCTAAAATAATTGGCTCTAAACTCTAATGCAATTTTCATGCCTTGCCTAGCACTCTTAAGTTATTAATTTGTGATGTTGTTTCCAGCAATATTTACTGTAAACATTTTTTTAAGAATACTGCAATGTTAATATTCTTGTTTATTTTCTGCATCTATAAAAGCATTTAAATATTATACAAGAACCATCATGCAGCACTTGTTAAGGAACTAATAACTTTGATTAAAGCAGTGTGTAAACAGTTTGAACAAACTTGTAATGCACTAGAATTTATTGATGTACAATAGTGTCTGAATCTCTAAAAGTACAGTGCAAAAAAAAATTAGGGCAGTACATGGATTTAATGAAATTATATAAATATTTCTTCTGATAACTAATGTAAAACCAAAGATACATAGTCTAAAGTGTAGCAGAAAACAGAAAAAAAATTTCTTATGCAAATCAACTTTTATTATGTAATAAACCAGAAAAAGAATATAAGTGCAGGAATTGGAATTTTGTAGTAGTTGCTGTTTTTCCTTGTCCCAGTGGTAAAATTCCTCCTTTCATCTGTTGTTTTGAGAAAAGGTGACTGGATAATGTGATCTACCGCAGTTCATGGCATGGCAATTAATCAGGAGATAGGAATCCGGGCAAACAGAAAGAACTGTAGTCGAAGCTTTTGGAGTGACAAGAAGTGCCATTTCGAAACTGAGGAATCGATTCCACGAAACAGTTGATGTCAACGTTGGCCACGTGAAAATCTCCATGTGTTACTACAGCAAGTAATGACTCCAATATCCTGTTAACAGCTCGTTGGACAAAACAGGTAATGTGAAGCAGATTCAAATACAACTTCTTTTGGCAACAGAATGAAGGATCTCAAGCCAAAATATCTGAAATAGGCTTCTGTAAGCACGTGGGCCAATGGTGTGTATTCCATTGGCAGCAACACACTGTACGGAACAAAGAAAGTAGGTTACTGAACATTGAGATTGGATGTAAAGTGATTAGTATAAAGTGATGTTTCCAGACGAGTCCCGATTAAGTTTAGAGTGCAACACCAGATGTTTTAGTATGGCGAGAAAAGGGCACACAAAATAACCCTATATTCTTTCTGGAAAGATCATATTACAGAGGAGGTAGTTTGATGGTTATGGGCTGGAATCAGCATAAGTGGACGTACTGACTTGCATATCATTCAAAAGGACAATTTGATGACTCAAAAGGTATGCAGACGCTGCAGCCCTTGGCGATTCCATTCTCTAAATGCAGGATAATGCCAGGTATCCTACAGCTCGCCATGAAAGGAACTTTTATGAAGCTGAAACAAATAAAGTGTATGGACTGATCAGCAAGCTCTCTTGATCTCAGTCCGATCAAGCATGTTTGGGACTCCCTCAGACAATGCATTGCTGCATGAACAAGGCCCCCTATTGCTGTCCAATACTTGGAGATGGCACTTATCAAGAATGGAACAGTATTGGTTCAAAATCTCATTCGTAAACTCATCACGATCCATACTAAACAGGTGTGCAGCAGTAGTTTGGGGGAACCACACACAATATTAAATATAATTTATCGTTTTCAAACAATCAGTATTTTATGATTTACATGTCATCAAATTAAATTTCCCATACACTTGTTTTTTGCTTCTTTTTTACTGTACTGCATTTTGCTACACGTCATCTCCATTTTATGCCCCTACATGGCTATTTTGCAACAGTTTCTTCACTTCTTTGCCTGCTCTCCTAATTTTTTGAGCAGTGTATATTGGATTTAACACAAAAAAGAAATACCATTTATTTTATGTTTAATAGTATGGTTTGCAATAATATCCAAAATCAACAATATCAATAAACTTTAACAAGCAATAACAATTGTTCTTGACTCTGTTTTTAGTTTACTCAATAAAATTAAACTGAAATGTAAAATTTATGAACAAAATTTAAAACATTTTTAAAAAAGGCAAAAAGAATTATATTCTGAAATAGTAGAAGATGAATTATAGAAAACCTGGTAGAGGATTGAGATGTTATATTTTTAATACTATAATTGATACTGTATTGCACAAATAGAAGGTAGATTTAAAGTATACAGAATATTATTTCCGATTTGAAATTAATTACCAATATAAAAACCTAATACAAAAAATTTGGTTGCAATGGGATTTAAATAATGGACAATTATTTAAATCCCATTGCATTGTTATCTCACATTGATTGTTACCTCACAATTATTTAGAATGTATCTGCAATACATTCTAAATAATTATCATGAATTATTTTTCTAAATGTATCGAACACCTTTCTTTACATTGCTAGTTACTATAGTAAGTGCTGAGTGCTCTTTTAGCAAATGGAAATTAATAAAGAATTATCTTCAGTCAAGCATGTGTGCGGAATGCTTAAATGCACTTGCTATATTAAACATTGAAGAAATTGCAAAAACTTGTAATTTTTTTTGAAGTAATTACTGTATTAGCAAAACAAAATCACATTAAATAAATATGCATAAGTAATAAATTTTCATATTAGTAATTTTTTTATTTTACAAAATTTTAGGCCCCAAGGGTTATTTTGCACTAAGACCTCTTCATAGAAATTGGCTCTGAATGAAGTAGTTATTATATCCTTTGTTTATTTCAAGCTTATGTGTTTTTTAAAATACATTATTTAATTCTAAATCTGTATCCAGTTATTTGCCAACAGACTGATATGAAGGAGTAAGCATGAGAACTTGTTTACAGAGTGTGTGAAAATAACAGCATTTGGCAAAATTAGTGAACAAAATAATACTGTTAGGCATAGTCCTGATACAGATTTTTTAATCCAAGATCTTCTATAAACTGTGCTTAATCCCCAGAGAAATTTATTTTTGTACTGTAGCATTGGATTCACTTGCTCATGTGGTGCTTTCACTATTTCAACTTTTTTACATGCTACACAACATGCACTACGAAGCATTACATAATCAAAATGACCAATCATATTAAGATTGTATTTCATATGCAAATTGCTTTTGCATATATACTGTATATGTGTGTTTGTTCTCTGTGATTTTTCTGATGCCTGAACAACAGTTGTTCAATATGTTTGGGATATAGTTGGTGATGCTTCATTTAAGGAAAATATGTTTATAGAAGCTTTCACTTATCACTGGTTTCCTAATTAGGTGCAGTCCAAATTTAAAATTTAATTCTAGAGATTTAATTCTCTCTTCTCTAAGAATAGTATTGCAAAACCCAATACAAGTGCAAGTTCTGATGTATCCTTAAAATGGTCTTTCATTTACATTACATTATATTATATAAAGAAATTTTCTTCAATATTTAAGCAGTTTTTATATTAAATTAGGAAAAAAAATACAAGTTACATTCAAACTTTAACATTCATACCTAGTTCAGGAAAACAATTCAGACAATCATCTAAACCCCAGCACCTTCAAAAACATCTTGCAGATGTGGCTTTATTCCATTTTAAACTAGGAAAATAAAAGAAGCTTTTAAAATGAATATACTTGATATTTAACTTTAAAAAAGCACATATTTTAGAATTGTAGAAATAACTATTAGAAAAAAGAGGCTATTTCATTTAGAATCACATTTAATAAAAACACTACTTTTTAAATTAACATGCTATATCTCATGAAACATTAAAATACCAATGAAAACATTCAAGCTAAATTCCTTTGGAAACATTAAATACACTTAATTTTAATCATTAACACTTCTGAACTTGATTTGATTATTTACTAATGTCCCACTTTGATAGTGCACATGGGTTATTGGCAGTGGCATAATGGAAAATATTACGACTCCCCTGCAATGTCAGGTTTTGAACCCCCTAGAATCCTGGCCTCTCTTGTGATGTGGGGGTGTCTGTTATGCCACTGGTTATTGGCAATGGTCCTCATAATTTGGAATCTCAATCCAGTGATAAGGATGACACCCCAACTGGCCTTCCAATCTCATATGCCACATCAATGTAAGGGCTTCGTGTCTCAACTTTTTTAGCATTAACCAGCCCCTCTACATGGTGGATCCCAAAAGTTTACAACTGTGACCACTCAGCTACTGCAACTAGAACTGTAGCCATGAGTTAAGAAAAGTTGACAAAATATACATTCTGAATAACTGAGGACAGGAAGGCTTTTGAACACAAATATAAAACTGAATGTTAAAGAATAGTTAAGTAAAAGAAGAAAAATATTGTTTTTCTTCCAGAGCTAAATACTATGTAGAGAATCTGTAATTTCAGGTCTACTAGTTACATTCAAACCTACTTGTAGTATATACTGTAATAATACAGATTAGGAAATTTCATGATGCTTGGAATTAAACTTTAAATGTTCATTGTCTTTTTGCAATGCTATTGAAGCTGCAAAATGTAATTAAAATATTAGCTGGCAATACATTTCTAGAAGAATAGGAAGCTTCCTTCATTTGCAAAAATGTACATATACTTATTTTGATAAGCAAAACATTTTTTTTCCATTTAGTTATCATATTTACAGCTTTTTGGAGTTGCCTTTCAATAACAAACCTCTTCTGGATTTCTGCTTTATAGTGTCAAAATATACTGCCATCTGTGAAAGGTTTTAAACATGAAACATTAATTATAAAAAGGAATAATGTGACACTTAACACAATCCTTTGTAGCACACCTACTTTTGAATAAAAATAAGGTTACATTTTACTTAAAAGCACAACACTTTACAGACAAAATGGCAAGTTTTCCCTTAAGTTATAATTGTAGACATCTCTAAGAATAACAAATTTCCAAGTATGACAGTAAACTTTTAAAACATTGAAACAAAACTTGGGGGGGGGGGTATTAAGTAACTCTTTATCAGTTTCTCTAAAGCTATTTTGAAGGAGAAAAAGACAAACACATTTATTTTAAAATATATATATAATAAACTTACATTTGTCGTTCCTTCAGAATTTTACACAAGAAATTCATCAATTCAATAGGCTGATCTTTTTTTTAAACTATGCATGGGTTTAAAAATAAAAACAGTAATAGCAAGCAATAGAAATGGAAAGGATTTCTACAGAGGAATGCAAAAATGAAGTTCTAACCTGATGATAGGTTTAGATCAGGGGTTGGTAGACTTTTGAGAGAAGAGACTAATTGTTAGTGAAGCAAGATAATGAACACTTCAGAAAGCTATTTATACACGTATGCAAGCAAGCATGCCAAAGAGCCCCCCCCCCATTAGTGATCACCATCAAAACTTTAATGCTTACATTAACATTTTTTTATATTATGAAGTTATACACATAGTAACCTTTTTTCATTCCTTCAAACACTAAGAATAAAAAAAATTTTTTTTTTTGTCTGCAAATGTACAAATATAATCTTGTGCTTTAAACTTTCAAGGTTCATGAAAAAAATTTAAGTACCAACAAAATGGAAAGTGCTTTGATTTGGAACTTTTTTTGTCTACACTAATAATTAAATGAGTTTAGTTGTTTTTGCACATAAAAATTCAGAAATTTATTAGATGAATATGTAAGTGATCTAATTTTCATATGAAAATAATATCGGTTATTAGTTTTTTTTTCTTGCATCAAACCATCCATTTTTAAGAAATTTTACTTTAGAAGATTCTGAATATGTGCATGTATGTATATTTAGAAATTTTTAAGGCAAATAAACCTGCAATAAGAGTAGAAGATACTTTTATATTTAAAAGTTAGTTAAAATAATGACCTTGAATTACTTATCAAAGCTTTGATATGCTTGGTAAATACCACACTGTTTTCAATTTTAGGCATAAATGTAAATTATCATTTGTTATGTTACTTCTAAGTTAATTTTTTGGTTCATTTGCATGAATATGTAGGGCCAAATATTGTAAGAACAGCAAATGCTAGTTTTTTTAAAAAAAATAAAATAAATTATGTTTTTAGCAACCTATTTTGTGCAAGCAAATATTATTGTTTCTAATTTAAGCAGCTGTTTCATAGCTGTCCACTTGTGCCAAATAATTAAATAGGATTTCACAAGTAAAATACAGGCAAATGTTTTCAACAGATAATTATAACTGAAAAAGAGAAAGGGAAACAATATTTTTGGTAGATATAATTATTTTGAATAATACATAGAGGTAAAAGTTTGAAGAGTCACAAACATATATGAAAAGAGCTGAAGTTTGCCAACCTCTGGTCTAGACAATGAGTTTTTAAGTACAGGGAAAAGGCTTTGAGTTCTTAAGTTAGATATGAATCATGTTTTGAGCAATTTTAACAAGAAAATTATTTTTGACATTTAAATGAAGAATTCAATTCAATATTAATTTGAGTGATTAACAATATTCAAGTTTTTATTCATAAAAAAGTTTTTTTATTGCTGCAAATAGATGACATATTAAATTTTCTTAAACAATTAAAAATAATTTTGTAATTAGAAATTATTTTGCAAAAATTATATACTTGATATTTACTTATCCATTTAACAGAGAAATATTTTAACTCAACTTCACCACAAAAAGCATAAAAGTTTCCTCATTTCTATGGCACAACAGATCTTACCCTTAATATGAAATAAATGCCATCTAATTTTTTTGCTGAGACAATATTCACTCTTTGAGCAAATTTAGTTGTGTAAAACTAAAAGAGAAATTTCAGTTTATATGTATTCCATTTTTGATGTGTGGAATAATTAAAGTAACATAGCAATATTGATAAAATGTTCACCTACAGTGAGAAGTGGACAAAAAATGAACAGGTGTAAAGGTTTCAATATTGATTTAACGAGTTAGTGCTATATCTTCAGAAATACTGCAAATAAGTACAAATATTCAAATACACACAGCAGGAATTTAGTCCCTTTTTAAAAAATAATAAAGTCGATAAAAATTCAAATGAATTGCAATGAATTCTATCACTAAGGTGATATTCAATAACAGGTGGTCAACTCTAGATTTTCATAGAACAAATTTTCATTTTCATCCTCCTAGACAACAATCAAAGTCCTATGATTACTATTAAAACCTCAGACCAGCTTCAAAAGTAGAACTAGAAATAACTATAAGGATACCTCTCAAAAATAAATAAACTAGTACGTAATTTACACAGAACTTTAGTTATTAGGGCTACAAGTAAGTTTTAGAGGATTTACAAGAGGGTGTTACTAGTATAAACTTTTTAACTCAACCAATATTCCATAAGTGAAAGATTTTTAAAATTTTCTGAAATATACAATTTGATACATTTTGCTCTATAAAAAGTATTTCATAGAAAAAAATATAAAGATTAATTTTTTTTAGTATTAAGAAAATGTTGCTAAAATAAATAGTGTCTCTACAAAAAATATTATAAATTAAGCTTTTGAGAAGTTTAGTCAAGAACATTTGAAAAAACTCAAACTCAAAATTTAACACAAATATTTTATTAATTCAAAGAGAGCAATAAAAAAAGATTGTACTTATGACCACACATAGAAGTGAAAACTTCAAATTTAGTAATGTTATTTCAGGCATTAGTTTAGTGAATAAAAACCAAGGGGATATTAGTATTGTGATATAAAATTATTTATTCATGTACCTGTTCTCATAAAGTAATATTTTTTGCAAAATATACAATCATATTTGTGAATTAATTGTATTCTAAGAAGGAAACAATATGTTTATGGTAGCTGAAATAGGTTGTAAATACTTTATAGATTCAAAATTTAAATATCTAAAAAAACTCTGCCAAGCGTTGTTTCATACTACACCATGCTTTCACTTGGATCATTTGACATAATTAAATTGAATTCTGATTTTAAACAATAAACTAATGCTTTTGATGTATTTTGAAAAAAAAAAATCTACTTTAAAATCTCCACTTAAAGTCATGGGTAATTTGTTTAGAAGAGCCAATCCGGCTTCAGTGTAGGCAACTAAATTTTTGTGAATGAATTCGATAATTTTCTCTACACTTTTATTTAGTCAAATGTAAATAGCAAACATTAGAATTATGTGTTTATTTTCTGTTCTGCATTTCGCTGCATTAATTTCTCCGATACATGATTGATTAAACCCAAATGATTCTGTAGTATTTGATGCTACATCCATTCTCTATATAGAAAAAAAAAATGAATTATAAGGAAGTACATGCACACTGAATAAAATACAAATCAATAATTGAATATTTAAATAAATGAAACAAGGAAATATAAAAAGCTAACATTAATTTTATTGGCCTTAAATTTCTTCAATTTTCGATTATCTTTCGCCGTTAAAATTTCTTCACTATTTTGAATAATTATTTAAGCATATATTCCTGAATATAATGAACATGTTTTTAAAAAAATGGAAATGCAGGTGTGTTACAGTTTACAGAAGATGAAAGAAACGCATTCCACAATTCATGTAATTTCAGATAAGCTTCTGTTATGCTTGTAAAGCAAGATAATCAATCGGCAATCAACTTTAAGATAGTTTGACTCGAATCTATTTGATATTAACAAATTAATAATAAAATGTTGAATTAAAATGATTTTTATAGCAATATCTGTATTTTTAAAGGCATTTTTAAACCTCCTCTATCCAGAAGACTCAAATATTTTGTCCCTTCGGCATTTTCTGAATCTAAATTGATTTTTTTATCTACAACAAATATATATTTGCAATCGAATCATTCGAATTTTATATTATGCCTGAAATAACCCGCTATTTACATTAAAACCTGATACTCTTCTATATAAATATCATCTGATTTATTTTTAAATTCTATAGGGATTGTCTTTTTTGAAGTTTGTATCAACTGTTCATCTTTTGGGAAACAAAAAACTAACTATATAAACACACAAGAGGAAAGACTAAGTATTACTCAAAACCCAGGGAAAATACCCCCTAATTATTTCTTTTTAGGGGTGTATATGTCGCAGAACTATTGAATCTTGATTGACCCGGTCCAAACACGACGAAAGACGAAAAAAGCTGAATGAGCGTTACTTTCCTGAGGGTGACACGTCATTCAAGTTCACTCTTCAGCAAAATGCGTCTAAATATGTTATCACTTAAAAAAAAAATGACAGTTCTGTTGATACACTAAAAGTTATTTTAAGAAAGATAATTATTATTTTCTTACTATTGGGTAAGAAATTTGGATGTTTCATTAAGGGATCATTGGCAAGTAAAGCGATAGTTTTTAACAGGATAAATTTACTTTGACTTCAATACATAAAAGAAAAGGAAAATTTTCTGAATGCTAAGATTTCTAGTAAGTGCTGACTAAAATGTTTATAACATTAAATTTCTATATTTCCCTCAATAAACCTCACCCTTCCCCTCTTTTATACATCCCCAACATATCTTAAATGGATTACTCATAGTTGCTACAGAAAAGCATTTGTTTTTACAATAGATAGTTAGATGTTCCTTATAACTTGATGAATTGCACAATTTTTCTTTTCCTGTCTTCAGTCAGTGAAGATACATAATGCTGATTAAAAATCACATTTAAAACCATTTGAGGCCACAGAAAGAACTAGATTATTTTTATATATTCAGACTATGAAGTTTGTATTAGCGTTTTTCAACTGCTTGAAAAGAATGATATCTGATGGATGAGGAAGATGTAAATAAAGATATATTCCAGCACTATTTCTACTAACATATAGACACACAATGAGGAAATATCTCATAAAACTGTATTTGAAGTGACAGAAAAAGTACAGCAATACCCTGAACTAACACAATAGGTGGGAGTGAGTGATAACCATGAAAGTCCGGGTATAATTTTGCATATAAATTATTTTTAGTAGGGGTCAACACCAAAGGAAAATAATAATTTAGAAAAAAATGTTTACAAAATCTTAGATAATACAAATTCAATATCGTAAGCAGAAGTAGGATGTTTCTTATAAAATCTAACAAAGTAGTCTGCAGGCTCTTAAAAACATTTTTTTCTCTCACAAAGTTTATTTGTAGCATGCTAATAATTTTTTCTTTGTTTTGAGGAAAAAATACACTCTTCTTTGGAGACTAGATTTTCTAAAATTTGTAACCTTTTTTCAATTAAACTGAGGCTTTCTGTTAAATTCCCAATCATCAGAGGATCTTCTGATTGAATTGGGTCTGAAGATTCAAATTCAATGTCATGCATTTCTATGATCTCCTTAATTGTCAGCTTCTGATTGAGGGAATCTAGCAGTTCTTAAACAAAACATCAACATACACTTCTGAATTTATTTGCCTGGCAAGATCGAAAATGTCTTCAGTCACTAAATTTCCTAAATAGGAAGTGGGGAATGAGTAATCGAGTTGTGGGAGAGCTCAAACAAAGATGAATCAAGATTGAAAAATCGCATAACTGCAGGTTTGCATAAGTTGAGGCATTACTGCATACATTTGCTGTTGGAAAAACAGTGTCGTAGCTGCTACAGCATCCAATTACACTAGGCAATACCAAAAATGTTTCAGGCTCAAAAATAGTTTATTATGATGCATTTTGGCCAGCTAAACATGAAAATCCCCATAAAAACTTTAGATTAGCTCTTGTTTTCAAGAATCAAAACTCCTCCTTACTCATAAATAGCTGTACTTTCAATCATCTTTACATTCTCTATATGATCTTTGTGATGTTCATTTAAGTGGGTAGATGAAAGAACTTGTCTCAGGATCGATTTTTAAACATCTACAAAAGGCATGTAACAACTCCATCTCTGCAGGTGTTCCTTGAGTGCAACCTAGAGCTACAGTAGAACAAAGAACGAACAATAGTGCACGATTCAAGTAATGAATTCCCACAGACTGAATTAATCAGAATCTAAACTCATGAGAGATCTTGACTCTCCAAAGCAGAAGGCAGACTGCAGCAATGGAATCTACTCCTACCAAGCGTCAACATTACAGAATACACGACTCATGAAAAGAATCTTCATTTTTTTAGAAGAACGAAAATATGATTGCATGTATTGATGTCAACGGTTTAGTAATTTCATGAACATCAGTTATGATCTAAATAACTGGAGGTTGTTTATAGACTCTTCCAAGCTTAGTTTGAAAGCAGTATTACTTCTAGAGTTAATAAAATATGAGGATCATAAATGACAGATCCGTGGTGACTTGAAAGTCATTGTTTTACTCAAGGGGATGCAGTTTGTCTATACCAAGTACTGCTGTTTTCTGTGTTTGTGGGACAGTAGAGATCGAAAATTTCACTACATACAAGACAAATGGCTGTCCAGAAATCTGAAATCTAGTAAGAGAAATGTCCCAAATGACATTCTGCTTCCATCCCTGCATATTAAGTCGGAATTAATGAAGAACTTTGTGAAATACATGAACAAGGATGGAGAAGCTTTCCAATACCTTAGATTGAAATTTCCAAGATAAAGTGACACAAAGATTAAGGAGAAATTCTTCTTGGGCTCTCAAATACGCAAAATTATGAAGGACCCTGCTTTTGATTAAATTCTGGAAGGGAAAGAGAAAATAGCCTGGGAAGCCTTTAAAAGTGCGGTATGAGGATTTCTATGCAGCAAAAAGATAAGAACTGTCAACAGTTTGTTAAAAATATTCCTACAAAAGTTCCTCGACATTAGAGGCAATATGTCTTTAAAGATGCATTTTTTACATTCCCATCTTGATTTTTTCCTTAAGAACTGTGGAGCTGTAAGCGATGTGTGAGTGTGGACACGGTGAAAGGTTTTATCAAGATATTGCAGCAATGGGACGTAGATATCAGGGTCATTGGGATGAGTCAATGCTCCCAGACTATTCTTGGACAGTTATAAGGATACTCAGGCTTGGACCATAGAAGAGGCAATCCAAAATGAAAGGTTCACAGGAAAAAAACTAAAAAATATTGCTGATTTCTCACATGAGCACTGTTTCTTGAAGCATGACTTATTGTACTGTATTTATTAGATAGTAATGTTTTGTTCTTTAAATTTACCTATAAACTGATGGATGGGGCATGGTATATTTTAAAAACAAGAGCTAATAAATAAATTTCATTAACATATTCGTTTTTTTCAACCTAAAATTAGTGAGAATAGGCTATTTAAAACTAGGAAACAGACAAAAAGATATTTTTTGTTGCCTAGTGTTACACATGAACATGTCACTAAACCCAAAAGATTTTGCCAAGCACAAACAAAAGAAAATGATATTTCCCTGTCAAATCTTATAAAAATGTACAGAGGAAATGAGTGCGGTTGATTTGCTAGGCAGACTACTTAGGTCATGTTGACTTTTCTAATGAGAAGCATAAAATGGTATTTGAATCTTTTTAGCAATACAGTAAATATAGTTATTGTCACTAGACAGATTTTGAATTCACAAAAATACAGAAGCAAAACAATCACATCTTAATTTTTGTAGAAAAAAAAACTGTTTTTTTGCATAAAACCAAAAATTGATTCTGTTCCTGGATTTTATGCAAAAAGCGTCTAATATTTTAGATTTAGGTTTTCAGATACACACTATCTTATGCCTTGAATTCAAGGATGTTGAGATAGCAGTAAGTCAATGAACACTAAAAAGTGTTTTGAGAGCATGAAATAATTTCTTGATTGTCACACACAGATAGACAGTAGAAAAAGTCTCAGAACAAAAGCCCCAAACAATATTTTTGTTTTGAAGAATTTTGGTAAGTTTCTATTTTCCCCAGCATTTTTCATCCATACAATTATATTCAGTGAATTTCTATATTAATATAATTTGTTACTTCCCTCTCCTTACTGCTGCTTTGCCCTTAAGACCCATAAGTAATTGTAAAGAGTCCTGAAGGCTGAAAAGTATACATTCCAACATACCCCAATTATGTAACATTGTTTTGAAATTGGCTGGGAAGTGAAATTTCTCTTATTGAATCTCTTATTTCTACAAATAACATCTAAAATATCACTTACTATCAAAAATTAAGTGCACAAATAAAGTTTTAAACATATATCAACAATTCTTTTTTAAATACAAATAAATTAATGTTAACACTAGACCATGTGAAGTGTTAAATGCCAATTCTCTATTTAAGAACATGTCATAATACAAAGAAAAAAAAGAATTCAAAGCAAATTTTTTAGTTATAGTTATTATTTGAGTTTTAATCAATAGTTTGTGTTACCTTTTGATGATAATACAGTGTTTAAAATGTTAAATTACATCGGATTATAACCTAACTACTTTCATGTTACAGCATCATCTATCCGGCTATAGTTTTTAAATATTCATTTTGTTGAAAAGTTTAAATGACATAGTTCTTTTTAATAACTTCAAATATATCAACTTTTGTGCCAACAAAATGAAATATGCAGGGAACTTTATTATTTTTTTCCCATTGAAGGAAAAAAGCAGTAGAAGATCACCGATTGTTACATGAAGCTTATGGAAACATTGCTCCACCAGTTTTAACTGTGTATACTGGTTTGGATGATTAAAAACAGAGATTTAGACACTGAAAATAATGAAAGTCAGGAAAGGCCAGAAATGTTTAAAGATGTAGAATAGGAGACATTAGTGAATGAGAAGACATATTATATACAAGAAGAATTTGTACAGTTTTGGGGAGTGACTCAGCAAGTAATATTGGAATGCCTCAAAGCCATAAGAGTAGGCCAAAAGCAAGGAAATTGGGTGTCATGAATTAAAGTCAAGAAATGAGAAAAGGAGACTCACTACCAAACAGATGTTCCATAAGCAAAAAACAGAAGTCTTTTTTTTTTTAAACAAATTGTAACTGGGGATGAAAAGTGAGCTCATTACAACAGTTCAAAGCATAAAACTTTATGGGGTATCTTTGAACACACCACATGAAAAGCGAAATCAAATATTCATGGATCAAAACTCATACTCCATATTGGGCGGGGAGGAGGGGATCAGGCTCAGTGCAGTATATTGTGAGCAGCTAAAACAAAATGAAACCATTACAGGGGACCACTATTGACTAAAACTGATGTGAATGAATCAAGCATTAAAAGAAAAATAGCTGGAATATGAGTAGAGACACAATGAAGTGATTTTGCAGCACAATAATGCTCGACCCCACATGGTACCTAGTCAAAAACTACTTGGAAACACTCAAATGGGATATCCTACCACATCCTCTGAATTCTCCAAGCAATGCTCCTGCACATATCACTTATTTTGACCCATAAGCCATAGCTTGTCAGAAAAGCACTTCATTTTTTAAAAGGAATGAAAAAAAAAAATGGACCAATTCTTGGAATGTCCCAAAAGAACAGTTCTTTCAAATAAGACAATTGTATGCTACTAAAAGGATGGGGGAAAGCAGTGGCTAGTGATGGATAATACTTTGAGCAATCAGTTTGAATCCATTTTTGCATGATAAAGCTCCAATTTTCACACACACATACAAAAGTATCCTTTAAATCTTACTTGTGCATCAAATATATCTGAAAATAAATCTTATGAAGAATTAAATTTGTAAACAAATGGAAGAATTACTTACTGCATAATAACAGCAGCTTTCCATTTTCCAAAACAAATTGCACATTACATAGTCTCTGTGATAGATAGAACATTGCCTATTATTTCAAGAAAATACATGAATACGCCAAACTTCATACAGCCACGAATCAAAACTGAAAATATTAAAGACGAAGTCAATATTTCATTAATTTTGAACATTAACTTGAACATGATTTAAAATTAATACTTTTTTCAAAGGACATTTGAGGCCTCAAAAGTGTCAGTGGTACAAGGTTCAAACTCATGACATGCCAGCCACAAATTTATGACCTTGACCATTAAGTTACTGCAGCTAAATTGTTTAGTTCAAAAATACAGTAAATAATAAATATATGTGTTAACAATGTTAATTTGCAACCTTGTGAAATTAAGTTCACCATATTCAGTACTTTTTAGCTATCATTTTGTCATTTGGTGAAATGTCCAAGTCCCATAATGGTTGGTTAAGAAATAATATCTACTATCTATATAAATATAAGGTATATATATATATCCTTGAGTAAACAGTATCAAATCAAAAAAATAAATTCCTTAATAAAATAGAATGTTTTATAAACTTGTTATATGTACCATTATACTTTCAAATTAAATAACAGACTTTAATTTAATAATTACACCTTGTAACGCACGGTATAGTTCCAAGACCAAAATGTAGGTGCCGCCATTACAGTATTGTCTTGGACCGGAAGTGTGACTGTACGAAACACTGTAGTATCGTCAGAGAGAGTTTGGATCTGGACAAGCGTGCGTTCCCTGTTTCGATGTCCAATCCTGGACTACGTAAACTTTACTTATTTTCTCTAAATGTTTGTCTTGTAATTGTCTAAGTGCCTGTTCTTTGTAACTGTGCTATCTTATATCATTAAATATATTAATTTACCCCGAGATTCTATTAATTACTTTTGGTTACCCCAAGTAATGACGTAAGCAGCAGTTACAACCTCAAATTTGTAACAAATGGTAAAAATTTAGATTAAAGAATTATAAAGAAAAAAAATGACAATGTCCTTTTATGGACTGATTTTTTAGTGACAAATTTTTCAGCCAATACATAATGGTTTTCACTTTACATTTAATCTGAATTCTTTTTTAATTATTTTTAATAACTATCACTATACATGTCATTTTGTATTTTATTAATCACATAACAAACTATATGCAAAATCTTTTGTTTTGCACATATGTACTTCAGTTATTATAGTAAAAAAAAATCTAATGAAGTAAAATGCAGAAAAGTTGAAACAATAAATTATTAAAAAGCCCCCTCTTAATGTTTTTAATTCTAGAAACTTTTCACACAAGAGCAGTACAACAATTATAATTTTTCAAATGGTTAAAGATCCACTTTTTAGGCATATATTCACCAAGATAAATAAATTCTAAGCCTAAGGCTACAAACATAACCAAGTCCAATCAATGAGAAAAATTAAATAAAAATGATCTATGACCATTTTACTTTTAACATAAATCAAAAGCTGCTATATCATTGAGAATTTATTTCAATATCTATATATAGATTGTTCTTTCATTTCAAACATTCTTTTGTCAACTTAAGCCTCATATAAGTTTTATTTTTTTTACTCTAGGTTCCACCCAAAGAATTATTTACAATATTGGGATAATTAAGCAGTTAATTGTCCAATGTATACAACTATGTTAAGTCCCATTCTCAACTCTCTACTTCTTTTATCAATCGACTGAAGTCATTCTTCAGTTCCAACCATAAATGAATATTTAAAGTGTTAAGCTCAAACTTGATTACTAAAATGTTCCTTGATGAATAACTTTTTAAAAATTTTAAATAAAAATGTTACACAAACAATGTATATCTTTAAAATGCACTTTCAAATTTTGATTATTAATGCAAAAAGTGTATGCTGGGATAATGAAAAGTACTATGCTTCTACCTCCATACATAGCACAACAATATATTTAAATCTGCTTTGATATACTATTTATTTTTAATGATGGTGTGTTCCAATACTTTTACTGTTATACTATTTCACGTTCAAAAAGGATTACTACTTAGATTTTGCTACAAAATGACTTTTTGAAAAAATTTGGTCTATTGTGCTGTGGAATGACCTTTTGTGTGGGGTACAAGATCTCTAAGGACCATTTTGGTGAAAAAATTTTTCATGAGAACTTCATAAAAAATTTCACATACACACACAATTAGGGATTGCAATACTGGTAATTTGAGCCATTTGTACAATTTTGTAATACCAGTATTCACAAGCCTAAATACCGGTTTTTCGGTACTTACTAGAATTTTTTAAAATTGTCTCCACTCTATGTTCAGGGATGGCCAACCTAGCAAAATAGTGTACGTTTTTGTTTTTATGTCTCCCTAATGAGCGAAATTAATTATACTTTGAATATAACGTTGCATCGTACAATCAAGAGAAGTGATAAAATATGTGAATCATCCAAGGAGGCGGACCAAAACTATCCTATTACTGCACACAAGTAGGATTCATAGTCTGATATTCGTATCTGTGAAAACAAGGTTGTAGTTGCGAAGAAAGTGTGTAATATTTCGATATTTTTTAAATTGGGAAGTTTGTTATTCACATTGTTTTTGCACATATCACACTTGTATTTACATATGAGCATGATTTTACAAATGAAAATAATAATAAAAAAAAGAGACTAACCTATTCAAATTTGATCAAATTTATAGTAAATTTTCTTAAAATGTTTTACCCACAAACCTTATTTACATAGAGAAGAATTCAGTGCCATTATCGAAGATGATTATATTAATTAATGTTGGGATAGTGAAAGAATTGTTCATATAGAACGTACTAGAATAAGTTATAACAAAAATTGCAACAACCAAAATACAATACAGAAATCAGCTTATATCTAAAATCATCCAGAGAAGTAGATTTATTTGAATGTAGATTAAGGGTAACACTTGAAAATTGAGTACCGTATATTGCTAACAATACCACCGATTAGCGTAAATTACAAAAGAGTGTCTTCGAAAGATGGTAATTTTTGCATATAATATGTTCAGGCTTCTTTGTGACAGTACAATTAATGCATTGCGTTTTTACATTCACATTTCAAAATTTACAACAGTACAACAGACTGAATAGTGACATTAAAACTTTTGTGTGATTTAAACAACAAGATAAACCTTTTACTTTTTAAGTGACATTCTTTATATACTGTTAATTCTGCAATTAGGAATTTTGGTATTTACACTCTTTAATAAAACTGCAAATAAAATTTTAAAAAAAACCTATATTTTCTTTCTTTTCCTAAAATTTCTACTACCAGTATTAAGATCTAAGAACTATCGAATACAGGTATTGAACTTTTGGTCTGATATTGCACACAATCCTCCTATACACAATCGTATTTTATTTGGCAACTTTAATTTTTACTTAAGACACTCGATTAATAACCTTTTCAATTAAATTACTAGTATTGTTATACATTTTCTTCAGTTTTTCAGGTAGAAGATAGTTTAATGCACAAACACTCAACTATATTTTAACATTCTTCATAATTTTAAGGTATCTCTAAGATATTAACACTTGAGACAAGTGGTCTTTTTAAGTTTAAATAATCATTAAGAAAAAGGTTCAGTTTCATTTCTTTCAACTGTACCAAAAAATTTAAACTGCTCTATTGTATAATTCTTTAACTTATAATTTCGGCAAAAAAAAAAAAGACACCTGATGTGAACAATGAATTAAATATACAGGTATGTTAGAATTTATCATAAAAGTTTGAACAAAGTAGACAAGGACATACACAAGAAGTGTTCATAATCACTATTCTGAAACTTTACTTACTGTACAAAAAGTAATATAAATTCTAAACTTTTATGAAAACATACACAACAGAAAAATGTATAAGGAAACTAAGCCAAAGCACTTGTAAAACAAAAAGAAATAATATCTTTTTATCATTTATCAGGTAGAAAGTAATTTCAAACTAAAAGCAAGACACATTCCATATGGCATCACATTTGTGATATTTTTTAAAAATATTGCTCATCATTTGTCTTCTAATTAAAAAAAATTTGGTTACAAACTAAAAGGAAATTCCTGTGGTTGCAGTAAACTTAAAATCCATTTAAATTTTTAGTACAAAAAAGGCCAATTGTATGTAATTGTGCAACTCAAATGAAATGAATAATTCTGTACCCTCCCACCCCCAAAGAAATTGAAAAACATTGTAAATATAACTATTAGGTTGATTATTTTTACCTGATTGTATTTGTTATGGCGTAATGCAAAATCACACCTTTTTTGGTGCTTCACCTTGTACAACTTTTTTGCACAAGGTGAAGCTACTTGTGTATAATAAAATAATCAACATGTATCAAGTTTAGCTCAGAATAGAATACATTGCACAAAAAATACTTAACCCATCTAGACTAGGCGATTTTAGCCGCTTTTCAATGAAAGTAAAAAGCCATTAGGGACGAAATTTTGTCTTCGGCCCCTGCTCCATATTTTGTCGACCTTTTCTCAGCCAATAATTAACCGATTGACCTCGGTTTTCGCATTTGTCGCGATTAGCCCCAGATAAGCCAACCATATTTAAATTTAATATTAAATTTTTAGTATAGTACTATTTTTGTTAGTAAAGTTCATTAGGTTGCATTATTGTAAAATACAACATGTGAAAATGCTAAATTCATTTAACTATGCCAATGATTGATATCTTGTTTCTGTTAAGCCTAACCTCTTCTAACCCAGTATTCCTTGTGCAAAAAAAAAAAATTAACAGAATTTCATGCACAGGGTACCTCGTACACAAGGGTGTTTACATTCTGCTGTTTTTACCATAAAATTTGTATACAAAGGTGAAAAAGGAAGAAAAGTAGAAAATACAATATGTTTATTACACTTTTCACTAGTAAATTTAGTTTCTGTTTCTTTCATTATGGCATTCAGTACATTGTTTATACATACTTCTAGTCTTCATCATGAGTGAGTGCGATGTTTTCCCTGAAACTTAATTTTCTTAAAAATTTCATAGAATTTCATCATTCTTTTGTAAATTGAAATCCAAAACACTTCAGAAATCAGCATCTGGTTTAGAGGGTTTCTGAGTACTCAAAAAATAATTTGCACATTTATCATCACGACGTGCAACAAAGCAAAAAATATTGTCATAGGCTAATGATTACATTTTCTAGCCATCAAATATGATGTGGTCATTTTATCAATGGCGATAATCGCTCCCTCAGTTAAATTAAGAAAGATATTATTTCAGATATCAACCAAACTCAATATGGATCGTATTCGCAGATCTAACCATTGTATCACCACTATAAATATTATAGAAGACAATTCCACCTTCTTGGGTGTATATGATGCAATTGTTGTATCTTTTTAAAACTAAACCCCATATTGGAGTAAACTTCTAATTTTAAGTTCAAAATTTTGAATTTTTATTTCTATTCTTCCAGCAATAGTTGTTTTCCATTTCAAAAGTTCACCTGAAAGTGAATAAGATGTATACCAGTTGTCTCCTTTAAAATTATGTTCTTCCTAAATGTTTTCGTGTCTCTACATATAAAACATTAATTTTCAACAGTCTTTTTCTAAATCTGGATTGATTTCAGTGGAGAAATCATGCTTGCTATTATACTCTTCATCACTTTATTTTTCCCATAATCAATGCAAAGAGACTTCCTTCATAAAGAAATACTTTTGTAGTATATCAATTAAATTACTTAAATATCCCACTTCATCATAACTACAGTAAAGTGCCATAGCGTTAAAAAGATTTAAAACAAGTTCATGCTTTCAGAACTATAACTGCGACCACACTGGTATGACATACCCTGCCGGGTATCCAAAATATTTAATCACCACTAGCTATACCATCAGTGATAAGGATCTTAAGTCAACTATAAGAAACTATCCATTCCAAAAAGGCTGAAAGAGCATTGAAAAAGGTTTAGACAGTGGGTGATATCAGGCGCAAGAAGTGCTAGTTAAAATCCATATTAAATCATTACTGTATATGCCAAATTACTGTATATGCCAATCATTAATATATGCCAAAATTTACAGTTTATAATTATTTCAAATTCCATACATTCATAAATCAGATCCCACTGTGACTATGACCTGAATGGGAATGCACTTCACATAAGACGCATTGGCCTTGAAGTCATCATATATATGTGATCATGATCCTGAATGGGTTAACAGCATTATTTTAGTTACTAAGACTAAAATTTTAGGCACGCATGAAAAGAAAAAAACACAAATTCTTGGAAATAAATTTGAATGCACATATTTAAGTTTACAACAATGATGAAAGCTAATTATTGACAGAAAAAAATACTCAATCTGAACAATAACTGGCCGTTTACATTAAATATAAACTTTA
Source organism: Trichonephila clavata (assembly GCA_019973975.1). Taxonomy (NCBI): domain Eukaryota; kingdom Metazoa; phylum Arthropoda; class Arachnida; order Araneae; family Nephilidae; genus Trichonephila; species Trichonephila clavata. Next base: position 1,244 of record BMAO01003785.1, on the reverse strand, counting down.
CTGTCAGATTCAAACAAACACTTCAAGATTAACTGTTAGTTAATTTCTAATTGTTCAAAATGAACATGAATTTTTTCCCATTTTAATTTTTTTTAATAAAACTTAATTACTATTCACAGATATCTTTTAAGCTTTTCAAAAATCAGCATGAAATTGGGAAAATTTCTTAGTGATGCAATTGCAAGAAAACCCAACTTGCTTTTCATAATTATGTAACCAATTTAGTAAGAGTAAATAAAACAAAGGACTTTGTCGGCAATGTTCCAATATATTTGTCCAACGACTAACTGATTTCATAAAAAATATGCTAAATAAACTAATCCCTGAATTACAAAAATATGCATTATAAAGTGAATTTAAAACACAGGAAAACATTAATATGTACCTAGTACTAATGCATTTCCAACAAGTTTTTAAGAAAATTTCAAGATAATATTAATATAGTGTATAAAAACCACATTTATTTCACCAATCATAAATACTTCAGAAAAGAATGAAAATACAGTTTTAATACCCATTAAAAAATAAGGCTTCTCTATAAAAGCACGCATATTTGTACATCACAAGATAGGGGGAAAATGCACATTTCAGATGAAACAGATCAACTAAAAAAAGCCAACTGATTTATAAAAAAGTCTGGAAATGCATTAATTTCAAATAAATTTAAATGTAGTACACTTAGATGACCTTGGATATCAAAATCTATGGATGGTCCTTGAACCAGTGTAGAAATAAAAAAAATCAGAAAGATAAAGTTTAAAAAAAGTTTGTTAATTGCAAACATAGGTATATACTTTGACGCTCAAGGTTGCGAACTGTAACTGTCAAATGAGTTGGTTTTTCAATATCTATATAGATCGCTTAAAGAAAATGAATTGTCGTAAAAGTTTAAATAAAAAATATGAGAGCACACAAAAACACGCGTTAGAAAGAGTAAAAAAATTTATAATTTAAAAAAAAAAATCAACGTACCATCCCTAGCTGCGATCCCTTACAAATCTGGTCTGTCAGTGTCATAACAAAGCTGAAGTTTGCTTCTCATATCAGACGATTGCCACTAGAGGACAGCTATGTCAATTATGAAAATTCCATTAGTATAATGTGTGTGTGAAGAAAGTTTTCAACAAAAATTTCAGTTTCGTTATAATTTAAAATGCAACATTTTATGAAACTATTGTTGTTAAAATTTTATGCTGCTATACAAACATATAAGTAGCAATACGTAACTGGAACGAAGTACACGA
>BMAO01003784.1:0-53542 GCA_019973975.1 Trichonephila clavata | reverse complement strand
AAAATGAATAAATTTATTTATTTTCATAATTAGCATTTGGGCCACATTTCAAAGACTTTTGGGCCACACTTTAGACAAGCATGTTTAGACAGAACAATTTGTGCTTGCTAGCCCCCAGAACACTCCAAGGCTAAGAAATGTTTTGGTGGTGAAGTGGTGTGCATTGAACTAAGTCCCCGTAAGCAGCCTTGTAAACAACTCGAAAATTCATTGTGAGAGCTGTATTCCTGTCAGGGTTGATTATAACTCATATTAAATTATCCATAAGTATCGCTTGCTACATCACTTTTGCACTGCCATTATTTCTCGAGCATAAATCACAATCGTCAGCGAGTGCTATTAATTTTTTACCATCATCTTTTTAGTAATTATTTAAAGTGTTTTCATATCAAGTTTCACCTGAATTGGCTTAAAAGTATTTGAAAGATCTTTGAAAATGCGTGTGTTTCATAACCTTTGGCCACCAGTGTATATGCGGGGGCTGTAAATTAAAAAGGGGCAACTTAACTTAGAAACTCGCAGAAAAGAGCGGCCGTGCACAAATAGGATATGGGAACGGTGAGATGACTCTGTGGTCGATGTGTTGAATGAAGGGGAAAAAATTATATCTACTTAGAAGGGTAGTTGTTTGGCAGCGTTAAAAAGAAGAATTTCGTTTCCATTCCTCTAAAGCATGTTTTTAAAAGTGATCAGCGATCACAGCTTTAAATCGAAGTTGCCTGTGGCAAAAATGCAACAGTATGTTATCGAGGAACTGGAAGCTAGTAGAGAAAATGCATTACTATATAGGACAATTGCACGATGAATTAAAGCGTTTCGTTGGGGTCGGAATGAGACTACAGGTTTGCAACGCACAGGTCAACCATTTATTACTCAATATCAGATTGACATCCTAAGCTGTTTGTTTTCAAAGATCGTCGATGACTGTCCGTGATTATCCCATGTTAGTCTCAGTAATCAAACGGTGCGGCATAATGAAGAAATGTCTGATCATGAGGAAAATTTTTGCACGCTGGGTTCTACATCAACTCACCAAAGTACAGAAATGGCAACAGTATACACTGGTTAGCATCCACCTGGAGAGATACCACAATGAAAGAGACGAATTTCTGCAGCATATTGCCGTCATTGATGAAACGTAGGCACGAACCTATGAGACTAAATTAAAGCGTCCATGGAATGATTGGCGTCAATCGAGGTTAAACACGTCTACAGAAATTACGACAAGAACCCAATTGGATGAAGTTTATTCTGATTGGGACATACGACGGGGAGGGTATGATTCTTACGCATGCTGTGTCAACAGGATTATTTCTCAAAGCAGACTACTATTGCCGATTCCTACAGCCCTTTCTGCATCCGGCTATGCGACGTAAACGTCCTCGTTTACTACAAAACAATCTCTTTATCGTATTGGATAAAAACGCCCATTGTTATATCGGAAACAATGTCACTCTCCTATTGCGACGATGGCAATAGAAAATCTTGAAACATCCTCCCTATTCACCTTACATAAGTCCTTCAGACTTCGATCTGTTTCCGAAGTTAAAGTAACCTCTCTGAGGCTGCCGGTTTCATAACATTTCATCTGTATGCCGTGTTGTAGAACACTCCGTTGCTAGCATCATTAATCAATACCTTGCCAATGGCTTCGACGGCTTCCCGAGACTTGGCAATAGGTTATGAGCTTTGCTGGTGATTACATAGAAAGAATTTAATGCAATTGTAATTATAAGTTCATTTAAAACTGATTTATACCGATGTTGCCATTACTTAATGTACACAGCCCTCGTAATTTCTCTTGAAACAAAAACTTGGACTAATATGAAGGCCTGGCTCCTGAAATTACTATTGTCATTTAAGAAAATTTAATACATTATGGTTCTTTAAGGCTTAGATTTCATTTAAAACAATATTCCAGATTTTTACAATCGAGTTTGTGTCATCTCTTTCATTACAAATCCATTTATCATTTCAAAATATTTACCTTGTGTCATGTTCGTAACTTCTTACATGATATTACATTCATTATCTAAAATATGTTTATTATTTCCATTCAAAAAAGTTAGAGCCTTCCCATTTCATTCGTTTTGTATTCTAAATCAAGGCACTGTAGCAAATTCCAAATCAGCTTATTTAATTTTTTCCTTATATAGTAAGAAGTTATTGTATTGATTTTTTATTATAGCTATAGTTTGAGAAACAATTCCTCTTCTAACTTATTCACGACACCGATAGATGTTTATGTAACAACCATTTTGAAGGACTATGTTTTGATGATTAATTATCCAACTTATTAATCGAATACAGTAAAGGTGGAGGTAGGTACTGGTTAGTGGATCATTATATTACTGTGATTTTTAAACTTGGTCTATAGAAGTATGTGTTCATAGTATAATTATCTATTGCAATAAAATTAAAGCTCAGTGTAATTAAACATGTTCCCGACTTTTATGTGTTAAAAAATAGGTTATCAGTCCACGTACTTAAAAATTGTTCTTAAATACTTTCTATGTTCAGTTTTTTGATAATTGCTGAGATTTTAAAGTTGGGAATATTTTGAGACATCTTACACTTTCTTTGAAGAAATTATCTAACAACACTTTTCCTTATTTTATTATATCTATGGTTCATTATAATAAAATTTTTCTTCTTAATACACAAATTCCTTTCTTACATAATATGAAAAGTTAATAAAAGTTAGTGATTTCTTTGTGTAACCACAATAAACGTATTTGACTGAATACAAATAAAATGCACATGTTATTTCCAAACAATGCATGTGAATTAAATACAAAAAAAATGCATTTAAACTTGAATGTACATTTTAATATTTGCAGTTAACATGCAAACTGAATGAACATTTAAGAGGAGCGAAGTATTTTTCGGTAAAAAACATTCTTTTTTTTTATTGCGTAATTTCACAATTCATGATTTTTGTTAGTTTTTGCTAATAATTCTAAAATTTAAGGTAATTGCATTACCTTTGAATCTAGAATGTTAAAGATACTCAGAACTGTAGCAAATCAACGAATAATTTGATTTTATAATACAAAAATATGTTTGCAAGGAGCAAATTGACGAGAATAGGATTGTTTCAAAAAGAGAAACAAAATTAAGGAGCTAAATATTCGAAATGACCCTACTTATTCAAATAGAATGTATCTACAGATACTTTTCGTTGAAAAATGAAACCATTGTGTGAATGTTGCCAAATATGGCAACCCATTCTTTCAATCGGACATTAGGCAAACATTTATTCGCGGCCGTCACAACATTTTGCCTGACCCCTCTGCATATCGTTGGTGGATCTAATTTCCCAGCGGAGCGATACCCTTTACTCAGAGTGGACTGAGGAGCGGAAGGTTACGTCGAAAAAGAGTGAAAAAGTGCGACTGAAACGTGACTTATGGATTTTGACAGCTGAATCCATTGATTCCCCCCTTGGACAAAATTCAATTTGAAGGGAAATTCGAAACATTTCCCGTTTCCTACGGCTCATATTTTTTCTTTCTAGAGTGAAGAGAATATTGTCTGAAGATATTTGACAAGAGATATTTTTAATCTTTTGTGTGAACAAATCGATGAAGTTGAATTTGAACGTAGAAATAAATAAATAAATTGAAAAAATATGCTTGTATTTATCATTAAAGTATGAATAATATGAATAATTGATAAATGTTGTGGTTAATTTTTTTTTCTCATCAAGGGAGACTCCTCCAAATTTGTTCAATTTTCAGAGAAAACAAATAATCCGAAAAAATATATGTCATTATATTTTTAAAAAGAAAGCATTTTTCCTGCTCATACAAACATATTTGAGAACTAAACAAATGACTGGTGCCAAGTAGAAAATTTTTGATACAACTATTTTCATCCTTATAAATTTTATATTATTTTTTTTGTGTCAGATTTTTTTTATTTAAAATACTATGTACCTTTTAATCAGCACTGAAGTTTTGGGAAAAACTTTTTCTGAGATAATTAAGTGCATTAAATGTCGTCATTATATATTTTGTTGTAATATATCATTGAATATACAACACTGTGATGATGTTTTAATTTTCTAGTTTTTTTAGCCATTTTATTCATTTTTGGAATACACTAAAAAAGAGAACAAAAGAGAGAAACGTGGCGACTAAAACATAATCTAAGTGATGATTGTTTAATTGTTGCTAATTGATAATTTTGTGTACCAGAAAGAAAAGATAAATCCATATAAGGCGAGGTATTTCTCACACATTCAATTCATTTGCTTAGTTCTTTCCGTCGCTTCCTGTTGGAATTAAATTATCATTTTTAAGTAAATAAAAACAATTTTTTTTAAAATTTTAACTTATTTTTTGTCAAAAAATAAAATAAAAAGTCAGGAATATAATTCATTTTACCGCATTTAAAGAAAGCAAAATATTATTTTGCATTTTTAACAATTATCAAGCATAAATAGCGCTATCCTGTTTTTGTGCAGCCTTAAAATTTGCTTTAATGAGTTTTTAACTGAAAATTAATTTTCTGAATTTTAAAAAAAGTCCGGATTGTCTAACGTCTTTAATTCAAACATAAAAGAGAAATAAAGAAACCAAAAGAGAAAGTCGTTCGAAAAAATAAAAGTGAAACGTATAGGTAAGTTAAAGCGGGATAAAACTGATAAATAGTCGAGGTAGCAAAAGGAAAAGAGGGAAAAAATTCTCCGAACCATTTAGAAATTGCGTTAAAATGGAAAATGCGCGTAGTGTGAGGTTTCCCAAACCCAAAAAAAAAGAACATAAAAGTGAACACAAAAGATAATCGAAGCAATCTTCCATCTTGGAAAATTTTTGTAAAGAAAACGTCTGATGCGGTAGAAAAATGAAATAAAATGAAAGAAGGGTTGGTTCATAATGTAATTCTTGCGCTTAGTGTTTGTTTGGGCATTACATAGATAAGACTAATGAAATACTGGCTCGCTTTGGCGAGTAAATGCCGAGCTTGTCTATTCTTCATTCATTACCCTTCGTAAGAAACAACGCAGCAGTTAAAGGGTTGCTGAATAGCAGACAAAATCTAATCGCCAATCACTTCGGGTATCATCGCCAAACTAACAATTATGTGCTATGAAGTACATTTTTTGGGGAATTAAATCCAAACTACCAGTTTAATGACTTTGATTTCAGGGAGTGGGAAAATATGTTTTTTAATTTTGATTTTCTAACAAATGTAATACATTTGAACAAATGATTTTTTAAGGTATGAATCCAATCCATTTTCACATTTGAACGTCTGGATTCGTGTAATTCAGGTGAAATTTACATTTTGGATTCAATTTACAAAATTATAAAATAATTAAAATTTTACTGAGCTATATTTTTACATATACGTTAGAAAAAATAATACAGTGAATGTTCATCTACAGAAAATATTTTAATGTGGGCTTAAAATATTTTGAAATATTACCCATATATTTTACTACTTGATTCAGTATGTACTTATTTGAATAAAATAGCTGAGAATATTTAGGTTTAAAAAAATAAATAGTGTGTATGGAGCTAAATTATCTTGGAAATGCAAATTTTTAACAAATTATAAAGGAAAACGAATTAATTTTTTTTTCACTCTGTAACATTGATTTTCATATAAGATTAGATTAAATGCATAAATACCTTATAATTTTAACTATTCTTAATTCTTAAATGAGATTTTAAAATGTTATGATCTGAAATAAATAAATATAGTAATTGCAAAATTTAATAGAGAAGTGTGAACAGAAAATTTAAACATGTAATTATTAATCTGAATAATAAACAGATGTAAAATTACTCCTTTAAAAAAAACAAATATCCTATAAAAATATGGTGACATTATACCCATTTGACATAACACGCACGATTTTCAGATTCTTTTTTAATTATACCTTATAATTTACCTTCAGTATGTGCTATATGTTCAGAAAATGATCCTGAAGTAGTTGTTTCTAAATATTTCTTAATAACGGTAGGAATAAAAACGAGTTATGTATTTATCAGTTACTTCTAAGGCTAAAGAATTTAAAAGTAGATTTTTTATATTATCTTTTGAGAAATTTTCAGCATTGTGTCAGATGATTATGGTTATGTGTGAGCATATTTTATAAGATTTCATTAATTATAGTTCAAAGTCTTATTTCAACTGAAAGAATTTATATATTTCAAATGCTTAAAGTTATTTTTGTCATTTTAAATCTGCTTTTATATTTCAAAATAACGAACGTTACTTCTAAATATTAAACTGATATTATTACAAAAATTTCAGCATAATTATTGATTTCTAATCATACTATGAATTGAATTCAAATTAACATAGTTTTCAAGAAAAAAAAGCTAACTTCTTTTTAAATGATAACCACACAGAATCTTAACTTTTTGTTAGTTAGATCAGATTTTTCAAATATTTTGACAAACATCTTTTTAGCCGCCCATCCGGTATAGTGGTCAGTGAAGCTGACTGCGGTGTCGCAGGGACTGGGTTCGAATCCCGGAGAAGGCATGGATGTTTGTGTTGTAATCCTTTCTTCCGTCTGTGTTGTTTACCCCCGTGTTATACGTTCGGTGGTGCACGGGGTTTATAAATGTTTAAAAAAAAAATTTAAAAAAAAGCATCTTTTTAATGCTTTGAAGTAGATTGTTTAATTTGCTGTGCAAAGATTGAACGGGAAACTTAAAAAGCTTAGTAAAAATTTTATTCTGCACACAGTCGACATTTATTTTTTAGGGTTTTCCCCCCGCCAAATACGAGATTATATTTACGAAGCGGCATTAGCTAATGTGAGAGAGAGAGAAACTATTAGGGGGGGAGTAGCAGTAAATTAATTGTTTCATTTAATTAAAAAGTTAAAACATTGCTAAACAAGACACAGCAGTTAAAAATAAATAATAAATTAGACATATCTACAAAAGAAACATTCAGATGAAAGAAAGTTTTATTATCAAACTGGGTGCATTTCAACCAGTTTCACTCGAATTTTTACGAGAAAATTACATGTAAGAAAATGAACCAATGTTATAAAAAATTGCTTAGCTATAATTTTTATGAATTTTAATTAAAATATAATGAACACAAATTTTGTAGATTATTGCAAAAATATAATTTTGTAATTCATGCTAACTTTTTCTGATTAACTTAATGAATGGGAAATTAATAAGCAACAATATAGGCCAGATATAATATCACGTAAATAATTAAATCTATGCCTCGCAGAATATTATTAATATTTCTTTCTTATAGTATATTTATTTTATTGGTTAAATTTTGTTAATGAACTTATTTGAAAATCCTAATGATTCCTGCATCTATTTTGTTGCTCAAAATGTTTTGCATCATCACTTAAAGCAACTGCATATATACAAACCATTTTAAAGATTCATTTCTTAGGTTGTATAATTATTATTCGCCAGAAAAAGAAAAAAAAAGCATTTAAAAAGTACATTTACTGCTTTCAATTTTATTGATATTTGTGTTTATCAAAGAAACTTAAAAGGTAGACCATTACGTAAATACCATCCCGGATACAATAAATAAATAAATATTGCTAGAAAAGTCTTGTATTTATTTTTTCTAAAACTCTTAAAATATATATTAAATATTGATAATTAATAAAAAATTAATAAAAATGTATTAGTTTTTTTCATCGTTTATAAAATGCATGACCTTCAAAAGAATAGTTTAATAATCAATAAATAATTTTATTGCATTTTGTCAATGGTTACAAAAATAGCATTTAGCAATAAATTTGAAACTTCAGAGGCTACCTGTTTTAAAACTACTTAAAATATGTCAATGCAAAATGTCTAATTTATTTTATGATTTTATTCAAATTGTGAAAATGTTAAAAGGCGGGGTTTTATGTTCAATAAAACAAGGGGAAGTTCTGCGTTTAATGTGGCCGCGGTGGCCGAGTGGTCTAGGCATCGGATCGTGGCCAGTTTGTCATGGGTTCGATCCTAGTACCACTAAAGATCCGCCGTGTAGGGGAGCGATGCACGTTAAATCTGTCGAGAGCTCAAACGTCCTCCCGTTGGTGTGGTGTGGTAGTTAGGAGAGGGGGTGCCAGCTCAGGTGTCGTCCGCGTCACTTGACCATGGTTCAAAATTACGCGGACCGTCCCCAAAAAGCCCTCGTGTAGCTGAACAATGGGACGTTAATATTCACTCACTCTGCGTTTAATACTATTAGAATATTTTTTGTGATTTTTTTTATATATTTCAGTTGCAAATGTAATAGTTTGAAATATTTCCACTAAAGTGGAGTTAAATTACTTAAATAAAGTGTACAGTACTTCAAATCGTATAGAAATTAAGTCAAATAAAACATTCTTGTTTTATATACTGTAAATATTATTATTTAGGGCGAAAAAAAATTGAATAACATAAAATATATATTTCTCATTTATATATGAACATACACATTTTAAATATATACATAACCTTTTTTTTTTTCTTTTTTTTGAAAGAAGAAAGTTACAAGATTATTTTTCAAGCGGAAAACCTTTTAAAAGGTTTCGATTGCTACAGAATTTATTTATCTTGGAAATTTTTTTTTTCAAAAATAGAGATATTAGAACCACAATTACTCCATTTTTACAAAATCGACTTTCTATTTAAGTTTCTCGCCTCGCAATAAGACTATCGGTTTTTATTTAGTTGTTTAGCAAACTGATTTTGTTTGTTTGGGGATTTAGATTGTCTTTGTTACAGGATTATGAGGAACTTAATATATTTGAATCCCTATCAAAGTCATAGTTGACATTTGAAATAGAATCTCACTCCTCCGATTACTCTTGATGTGTGTAGATAGAAACTAGTTCCATTTAACATGCCGTTATTTCTGTTTTTCCGCGTTACATGTTTTCAATAAAATTGGAAGTGAAATATGAGAAACTACGATCACTTAGTTACCACGGGCTTCCATTAAGTTTCTAACAGATAGCTATTTGGATGCGTAGATTTGTATTAAATGAATACAAAACTCGTAGATTTGTATTAAATGAATACAAAACTGATACATAGGTTAGAAAAAAAGTTATCCTGGAGTTCAAATAAATAATTTTTACTAGCGTCATGATTCAACAATTTTTCATACTTCAGGAAATAAAAATGTAAGTTAAAATTGGTATTTTATATTTAAGAGTAATACATTTAAAAAAAAAGAATGACACATTTCAATGTTTCCAAATAAACCAGAATTCATTTGTAAATCTCTCCAATAGCCACCACGAAAAAAAAAAAGGGGGGGGGGATACAAAAGATCGTTATTTCAAATTCTAATAATTCTCAAATATAAATTACGAAAATAGAGGCACACATTTGTGTGATGTATGAGGAAAACAATTAAAGGTTAGAATTTATTTTTAAATGAAAACAGCATGTATTGATATCATAACACATATTGAGAGAAAAAAAGTGCATAATATTACTTAACTTTTAGGTACCCAAACACGTTGAAATAATGAAATTCGGTCAAAACACATATTTGTTTTGTTTTTTATTTTATCGAATAGATCTATCTTTTGGCTTTAACAACCATACTTTGTTTCTATACTTACCCCCAGTGGCGTAACGTACACCCCCGTAACCCTCGTATTGCGGGTGGGCAGTGATTCTAAGGGGCCCAAAGCTTGACTGATGCTGTATTTGGGCTTAACGCTTAAAACCTGAGTTTGCAGGGGCCCTAATGTTCTCCGTTACGCTACTGCCTACCCCCTAGAGGACAAATTACGATCAATTCTAAAAAATTAGAGAAAAACTAGTGGTGGGTCTTTAATCTACCATAAGGTGGGTATTTAAAATGTTTACAAAATCTATCTGGCGAGTCTGATAAATCAAAATGTACAAATGTATTTCTATAAAACTTTCTGAAAAATTTACTGAAATATTTCTCATTGTATGAATATTTTTTGAGTTATGGTCTGTTATGTAAATAATGGTCTCACAAATAATGTCACATTTCTTATAATATTTACTCTATCAGCTCTAACATTTTAAAATCTTCACATAAAATATTAAAATCGTAGCACATTCTCTAGATAAATGTATTTAATTTGTTTTAGTAAAACTTTTGCCCCAATATAACTTTAATACTTTTTTCTCTGATTGCTTTGAAGTTTTTAAAAATATTGCGCTAAAATTTCCCTCATTATTGGGATTTTTGTAAAATTTAAATATTTTTAAAAATATTGTAAGTTAAATATTCGTATCTATTGGTATCGGCTCCTAAAAAAGCATTTATAATGTTTTCTATTTTTTTTAAAAAAAAGTCTCTGAGGTACGGGTATCTAAATGTTAGGTCTAAGCGAAATTTAGATCGAGAGCCAGTTTACATCGTTAAAGAAGAAATTATTTGTCATCATAATATTAGAATCAACACTGCTCCACTGTTTATTACTTCATGAAATAATAGTGCTTTCGTTCCGAATTATTACTGGTGTCCGTGGTAGCCAAGTGGTCTAGACATCGGATCATGGCTAGCGTGTCATGAGTTCGATCCCAGTACCACTGAACACCCGCCGTGTAGGGGAGTGATGCCCGTTAAATCTATCGAGAGCTCAAACATCCTCCCGTTGGTGTGGTAGTTAGGAGAGATGGCGCCAGCTCAGGTGTCGTCCGCGTCACTTGACCATGGTTCAAAATTACGCTGCCCGTCGCCAAAAGCTCTCGTGTAGCTGAACAGTGCAACGTTAATATTTATTCACTCACACTCGGAATTATTATTGTATTCAGGCAGAGGGCAATAAGATGCATTATTTGTAAATAGGAAAAGTCTGTTATTCAAATTAATACAACAACTGTAAAAATCACGAACAGTTCTGCAGAACATTCAATTTAGATAAATAGTTGAATACAAGTAAATAATTATATTCACATGAGAAACTCTCTCTCTACGAATATATAAATTATTTTGGAACAGTGTCGTCATTACTATAAAAAATGTTTTTATTAAACATTTTACATGTTTCGGATTCAAATTTAATTTTATGACGTTTTTTTCATACGATATTCATTTGAATTTAATATTTTTTTACATTTAAATTTTTTTAAGAAAAGCATCAGGATTGAAAACCATTTGCAAATATTTTGCTGATTAATTTTTGTAGTATGTATTAGATCTTGCTTTAATATATAAGATCGTTTTTAAAATGGCTGGCTTAAAATGAAATTTCTGAGTTTAAAATTTAATTAAATGTAATAATTTACTGAATTTTGTTAAGTGTTTAAGAGTTATACTAGCACTCAACACGTGGTAAAATAATTTTAATTGAATTTAATACTGATTTCGCTTAAAATTTTGATTACTGACATTTTTCTTGAAAGTTCATTTCGTTAATATACTTAATGTTTCCAAGAAAAGAAAATATTTTTTCTTTTTAAAATAACAACAACAAAAAATATATCAAACTTACTGAAGCTTTAAGATACACTCGATATTTTTTTTTAAGATAAATGATTATTAATTTCTGAATAGATTTCCAAAGAAAGTTTGAAAAAGTAAGAGAAAAGAACTTGGAGAGAGACCTTGTATTCAATGCATTTTGGCTTCGAAAAAAATTTTATACTTGCTCTGTAATACAATTTTTCTCTTATTTTGATTCCGCTATGCATCCATGCGTGAAATTCTATTCTGCAAATAATTTCTTTGTTCACTATCAATATTTAAAAAAATTAAGAAGCAAATGCACAAAACAGACATGATACAAGAATTTTATCGCCAAAACGCCGCAAAAGAAGGGGAGATACAGTCGCCAAGTTCAAAAGAATTCTGAAACTGTATGCAAATGCAAAGATGAAACAGGTGATTGCATTAGAAAGCATTTCTTTTAAAAGCTTTATACCGGTTGCGTTTTTTTTTTCTTTCCTTTTCTTGTGCCTTTTTTCTCTTCTAAACAGATGAGGGGTCTCATTTTATTGTTTTTCATTCCTTTTCTTTCCCCTGGTCCCCCTAATCCCACTTTAATATTCCTTTAATGAATTCCGAATCGGTTCCAAGAGAGGTAAATGGAGCTCACTATTTACGAAAAAAAAATCAAACACGAGTGGGTAAAAAAATCAAGAACAAAAGGAACCACGTGGAATAATGTATGGAACACGAAAACGAAGACGGAATGATTAAATTCCGTTCTTTTCTTAAGAGATGGGGCGGCGGGGAAGTAATTTAAGAATCGTCGGTTCAGAAGTGAATCTGTTTTGCTCTTCGACTTTCATTTAATTTTGTCCCCGCTGAATCCCTTGCTATGTAGATAAATAGATTTTAGTGAAAGAAAAATAATCTTTTGGAGGGAAAAAGTTCAAATACGCAGTTTTTGTCTTATAAATGAAGATTAAATGCATGGTGAAATCTGTTTATGTAATGCTGACTTTTTCTGTCTTCAAAAAAAAAGAAAAGAAAAAGGTATCTTTACGCTATTGTTTATCTCGGAAACTTGTGATGCATGTGTTTGAAACACGGAACATAATGTTTCAAACGTCTCACTAGCGTGATTTTTGAATTTGTTTCTAGACTGGTAAAATTAATTTTTTTTTTACTTTCTGTGCATTCCCATTCAATTAGAAACCTAATTTTCTAAAAGTTTAAATGTACAGCTAAATAATTTGTCATTTTTTTTTTTTTACTTTGACAAAATTCCGTGCCAATGTTTTGATTAAATTTACTTCGCTGTGTCTTATTTTTCGTTAAAAATTTTTTGTTGCTAAATACAAAGTATTTAATATTATTCGATGCATTTAAGAGTTTAAATATCATTACCGTAAAAATCCGGCGTGTAACGTGCATCTATACTTTCAAGCTTAATTTTTTAATTTTTAGGTATATTTGCCGTATAATGCGCACCTTTTTCTAACGAAGAAATCTGAAATATTAGTATAATTACTCTTCTGTTTTAAAGTCATTTATTCGAGATCTTATCCCAGATTTTTGACAAAATAGTTTACTTCTAGAACTACAACTTTTTAAATTCCTTATATATGTATATATATGAGCAAGTCATTTCTTTTAAAAAAACTGTATTTCTATACATGTCGAAGCAAAAAAAAATTTATGCCTTTCTCTATAATTTTTAAATATATCGTTTTTATATCCGGCGATAACGCACGCCCTTAAGTTCCGATTTTTTTTTGCACTTATTGTGCATTTGCACTCAGTATTTTACAAGTGTTCTTAGAGAAATTAGGATTTGAAAGAGAGCAGCTCGATATAAACATTGCAGGCCATGAAGATCCCTGCAATTTATTTATATTTTACTTATTATCTTCTTGCTATCACTATTCAGCTACAATGATCCCTTTCAAACAGTTAAAAAGTGAATAACATCGTAACTATTCACATGGTTATTCAAAATGCGTATACTTTTTTTAACCCTAACTCATTTTTAAATTTAATATTAAAAATTTTGGAAATTTTTTTTAATGGTTGAAAATTATTTTTCCCGTGGGAATAGAAAGCCTCTAGCAAAATGAAGGTCGATCATATATTGTGTGTGTATGTGTGTGATGACTCTTCTCAAACACAAAATGTTTTTAAAGAATAACGAATAATTTTTGATTCAAGATGTCCTTTTTTTTTCTTTTACACTGGAAATTTTTTATTCATTTAACAAGTAAAAGCTTCTATGCTTAGAGATGCATTTATAACAAACTAATTAAAATCTACAATACTTTTTATTCATCATTTATTGCAATGTTTTTGCTATTTGGTGTCAAATATTTTAACACAAATTTCACAGTTTCCGGTGAAAGCCTTTTGATTTTATCAAAATGCTTATACCACATCATGATCATTTTCCATAATAATCTATAATTTATTATAATCTATCTTTCTATAATTTTTTGTCGAAATTTTATACTTTATATACTGTACATGATTTCTTTTTAAGGAGTTTCTGAGAATTTTGGGTGGTGATTTTCTTCTTTAAGGAATTTTTTTTTGCATTTTTTTTTAAACGTTAAAAATTTCCTTTTCCGTCATTTTTATGTATTGATATCAAACATTTTTTAGTAGAAACGCATTTTGTTGACAGCACTCTCACACACTTATAAAAAAATTTCATATTAATATACCGAACTTAGCATGTCATTTAAAAATCAGTGTTGACCTCAATCAAAAATAAATTGCAAATCCTTTTACGTCAGATTCGTTCCTTTGAAGTTCAAAACGAATATCAAAAATGTCTTCCTTTAACCACCAACACATGTATTTCGAACATATTTTCCCATTGCTTTTGACACCTGTTGAATACTCATCACACCTGTTAAAAATATTCAACACAATGTCTCAGCAAGCCTCATCTCATTCATTATGTGACGCTGTCACAAGCATGTCGGCGACGTCCAAAGCAGGTGTTGCTCACAGCTTTTCACTTTATCCTGAATGACGTTTAGGTTAATTAAAGTGGGATACGCGTGTAAAAAAAAGTTTTTTTCCCCTTTTCCTTCGTTTGAATATTGTCACAAACATATTTTATGTGATGAATTTTAAAAATAAAATTCCTTGTGTGTGTGTGTATAATCTTCTTTCTCTCTGTTTATCACAACCGTTCTCTTTAACTCTCTTCTTTGTGT
This sequence comes from Trichonephila clavata, assembly GCA_019973975.1. Lineage (NCBI taxonomy): Eukaryota > Metazoa > Arthropoda > Arachnida > Araneae > Nephilidae > Trichonephila > Trichonephila clavata. Next base: position 38,981 of record BMAO01003784.1, on the reverse strand, counting down.
ATGAGTATTACAAGATTATTTTCATATTCTTCTAAAACGGTTTGAGAAATCGTTAAATAATGGGTCAGTGTTTTAAAAAAGGGCGAAGCATAATCGAGAACAACATTTTTGAATGCATTAACTTTTACTAAAAACAAGTAATATATATAAAAAAAATTATGTCAATTCTTACTTTGAATGGGTGAATAGAAAGTATTTTATTAACCATTGAAAATTTGAACAAGATATATATATATATATATATATATATATAAATAATATATAGGGAGAGAGTGAGCTAATAGAGTAGGATTTGAATAAAGGAAATTTTTACGATATTTTGGAATGAACATGAGCATTTGAATGATATCATTTTATGAAATTAAGGGTGATTATAGATATAAATCTTAGAACATATTGTACTAGAGTTGCTTTAGATACGTGTATTTTTACTACCCCCTGTGGTACCTTCCACCACTTCTCGGTGCTTGGCTGAGGTGGGCTTACACTCACAGTGGCATCTAAGATGTCTACCATTGACCCCACAAAATTGATGGAATTGTCTGAAGTGGTGTCGCAGCCAATCATCATGGTTGCCAATTGACTGGCATCACAAAGTGTTTAATGATGAATCTCGCAATACTTTTGAAGAGATGACCATCTGTTCCGTGTCTGAAGAGACCGAGGGAAAGCGATCTAAATCAGCGTTTGCTTTGCAAAGGCATACAGCCATAACCCCTGGTGTGACAGTATGGGAGGATATCTCATACTACAGAGGTCATCTCTAGTCATACTCCATTCATTTTCAACAGCTCAACGATATGCTGATACCATCCTGCGGTCGGTTGTATTATCATTCATAGCAGTTTCCAACAATATAATGAAAGGCCCCATGCCGCTCGCATGTTTTTTGACTGCCTTCCTGCCATTAATACTCTTTCTTGGTCAGCAAGGTCTCTAGACCCTTCACCAATCGAACATGTATGGAACATGGTAGGGTGCCAGATTCGGATTCCCCAAAATATCGCAGATCTGGAGCAATAACTGGTGAATTCTTGACAGAATGTAACGCTGGATGACATTAGGAACCTCTATCACTCTTTACCGAGACATATACAAGCATGTATCGCTGCCAGGGATGTTTCCACCAACTACTGATTTGAAATTCAAGATGTAATCGTGAGCCAAGGATCTGCCCTATGGCCTTGATATTTGTATTATCATATTATTTGTATATGAGTTGCGCGCATATTTAATTTCATTAAAAACAGCCACTTCCTTCATGGCGCTTCGAGTTTTTTTCAAAAGATTGTATATATACACAGTCACAGTAATACAATAGCAAACTCTTTCGTTTTAGACTAAGATTGCGGTTTAAATATAATTTCCAGGTTTAAATATTTCTTTTTATTTGCCTATGTTACTGGGCTATTGTGAGTTTCGTTGAGCAAATACAATTTTAAATGTTTTTACTATCAAAATTAATTTTTTTAAATGTATTTGAATTTCTACAATTTTACATTTTGCAACTCATCTTACACTCTTTTTATAGTAATTAACAGTCCCCGGAATATGAAAAGGCAACACTAAGAATATTCATCCATATAAACTTACAAATCTTGCGGAATACTCAGCTAAAAAAATCATACAAATTATTTGAAATACAGATTGGTCACATGGTTTGAGCGTGAGACAAAATGAAAGAAAACTGCGGATGAATCAGAGGTTGCTATTCTCTGCCGCTTAGGGAAAATTCCAGGAAATACGTGCACAATAAAATCTGCACGACGACATTTCAAGCAAATCTGATGTTTTTCGAAGGTTCAAATCGTTGATTTATGTAGAATTGATTTGCCATATCCCTGCTGAAATGCACGTAGATGTATCCACTATGCACAGAATTTGTGAAATATGGATACAAGAAGGAAATGTAAATGTTCACGAAAAACCATGTTCATCTAGACTAGGGGTCGACAAACAGCGGTTCGAGATTCGTATGTGACTTTTGAAAAAGACAGTTACAACACGTCAGACTTTTTTGTCTATATGTATTAAAAATAATGTTCTACTAAAATCATTAGTTCCTTTTATCTTTTTATATACTTATCTATTGAAAAATATTTATCTCTTTCATATTCTTCTGACTGTTTTAAAAGTATCTCTTACTTCTGTATTACATGGTTTTACATTTTTTACAAAGTTTATTGACAATTGTTGAAAATATTAGAATTAGTTCTAAATCAGTAAAAGTTCATTTCATTAGTAAAAATACCACCATGGGAAGACACTCTTCAAAATTATTTCCACCTACATTTAATTATTTGCAAACATGAATTCGAGAGCATTTATGAATGTACAAGGGATACACTTAAACCTCTAACAGAAGTGATAAAATAGTTCTTTATTTTATAACGTGCTCAAACATTAAAAAAGTCAATTTTAATTCTTAGTGTAAACATGAAATTCTATAATAAAGCAGTTATGGTATTATTGGTAGGGAATTTTTTTCTCAGGAAGCTTGAAAGTTTAAATTTCGAACAGTATAATATTTTGACAATGGTTGATTTTGCTTTGAGCCACAGGGTTAAAAAAAGGCTTTTGATAATTCTTAGTTTTTGAAAAAAATAAGAAATGTTGTTTTGTGTAAAATTTTATTTAAATTTTACAAACATTGTTAATTTGAAGCACGACTGTCCTGATTGTAACCGTTACGAGATCTCTACCCGGGTCTGTAAGTGTATCCATATAAATGGATCTTTGATGCCTTATTTGTCTTGTTTCCCTTACAATTTTGCTCTTCTCTCTCTGAAGGTTTACCGACTTCTGATCTTGACCGTAGGTTCCCAAATTGCTTTCTATGGAGTCCTGGTCCTTGTGACTATTGAGAGAGAGTCCGTAGCAAATTAAAAGTAACTTCAGGCTGCGTGAACAACAGTAGGGCTTCTGCTAAAGATTTAATATAAATTAAAAAATGTTTGTGACTCATTTTCGTTATTATGAAAGTTAAAATAAGTTTGCCAGGAGTTTTTCGGGTTACAAATTTTAGAGTAAAATATTATAAATGAAATGTAGGTTTTAAATTAGATTATAGTTAACATTAATACTCTTTATACATAAAATACAAGTTATGACAACCATCACACTATAGAAGTCTAGCCGATCACAGGTACGGCTATCTCTGTGCAGATTTTAAATAGAAACGGAATCTCGCCTTTACATGCAATAACTTGTTGTATAAAAAGAATTATGCATCTAGTCAACAGTTTAGTTGTGTTTTGAGCATGGTCCTTATACATTTAGTGAAAGTGACAATTTTTTCTTTGTTTTGAACAAAAAGCAATATTATTCTTTGTATTGTTAATTGTTTAAGTACGTTACGTATTATTATACCGTTGTACCTTGTACATAAATCTATTACCAATGTGTGTTATAAGTTTTCAAAAATTTAATTTATAAAATAGCCTTATTATATAACATTTAATACCAATTTCATTTGTCATTCTCATAACGTCAAAGTTAAATTCCTGGTTTTTTTCTAGTATTCATTGTGTGTATGTGTGAAATAAGAGCTATTTCACTTGGGAACTCATATTCAAATTGATGGTATAAAAGGGAACCATGTGAACAGTAAATTTGGAAGACTTGATTAAACACTTAACGAATCGGTCCACTTATCTGAAGACGTTGAGGTGGTGCTGCAGCTGATGTAATACCACATTCAGTAGTTGTATATGATATTAACTAACAGAGAGAGCAACTGCGCTGGACATTCATCAGCTGATAAGACTTGTAGCATGTCCAGCAGCTTCTTTGTTTGCAGTATTGTAACCGATCGAACATATCTGGGGTACTTGATATATCCCAATGTCAATTATATAAGATTAACTTCATCTGATAATTGAGAGGATGTGAGCTTTCATCTGTCAGCTCTCTATTGACAGGTTATTGAATCTGTACTAAAAAGGTTGCTGCTTAGAAATTGTATTTCCTTCAGATTTTCCTGTTTTTCATTACTGTATTAAAATTGTTTTCTAAGGAATGAAACTCATATCCATCTGTGAACCAATTTTTAAATCACTTTATCCTACATTTCAGTGGGGGTGAATTTTCTTTGTCGGGCAGTGTATATTTCATGAAAAGTTTTTTCAATTAAAATTTAAAAATTACAAAAGTTTGTGTGTGTGAGAGTGAGAGACGATTCGCGCGCGAAAAAAGGAAACATAGAGACTTTTCGAGGAAACAGTTTATTTTTAATTCGTTTTTTTAAGACAGCTTCAAACAATATCATTGGAAGGCAAACCAACGCCAACTTTTCCGGTTTTTAATTGGATTGCATATTTATTTCCATATCAGATAAATCATCATTTTTAGTTGAGGTTTCGATTGGAAAAAAAGCTTGGGAACTTACGGCCTAAGACTATAAAAGTAAATAAGATGGGATAGTAATCCGATATTTATATGATCTTCTCTAAGATAGTATTACCTGTTCAATTTAATACTCGAATATGTACCATGGGAAATAGAGAATTTTGTTTATGTTATAAATTAATTATCCGATATATATAAACTGCTGTCTGCAAAAAATGCAACATGAAGGAATCATCCGAATGAAAATAAATTTGCAGCAAATGTCAATTATAGGATATTATGCAAGGTAGAAAAATATTTCAGAGCCACTGGGCATGCGTGGTGAGAGCAGTGCCATCTGAATTGATGCTGAAAGCGTTTTAAAGAAGGCTGTAGCGGGCCGTTGAAAATCGTGCATGATTATTTGTTAGTGGCGAACGTTTAATAGGACCTAAGTAGGCATCTACGAACGAAATAGGGTGAAATTCCAACTACTCACAGATTTTAAATGTGGAAGAATGTCCGGCCTTCGTGAAAGAGGGTTTTCCTTTTGCGCAATAGCAGCTTATGTGCAGCGGAATAGTTCCACAATGATGCCATTTTGGAAGCAGGGGACCCACAAGCAGCGGAGAACTCGGAAAAACTTGGAGTAGACGAAAGAAGGCGACATCAGCGAGCGATGGTAGACAGCTGATCCGCATGGCGGGGAATGACTGTACAGCTTCCTCCAGGCAGTTGGCAGCATTGATGTGGGTTTCGTCATTTCTCCCACGTCAACTGCACCGTGGAATGCTGCAAAGATTCCGTTATACAAGGTCATCTTCACGGCAAACTATCGAGGGCTTCGTCTACAATGGGCTCACATGAGCACAGAGCCTGACGGGCTGATTGGCAACAAGTTGTCTTTTCTGACGAATTCCGCTTTAATTTGTGGTGTCATGATGACTGCATTCGTATTAGACGCCATGCCGGTAAACTCTGACTCCTATAGTACATTATAGAACGTCCTAGTGGCCGGAGTTATGGTCTTGGGTGCAATTTCGGATCATGTATGATCTCAGCTGCTAGGAAATGAAGGAAATCTGAATAGCTACATGTACGGCATTGAAGTGTTAGAACCTGTTCCTTTCCTTTAAGGGATCCCTGGAGCTATGTTTCAAGAGAATAATGCACACCCAAATGTTTCAAGGAATGTTCGAGACTTCTTTTCAGTCCAACAGCTGCAACTTCTTCCTTGGCCTGCTTATTCACCCAATGTGTCGCCTATTGAACATTATGGGGGATTTGGTTGGTCAGCGTCTCGCTTGTGATCCGCATCCTACAGCTTCAAAAGAGTAAATTTGGGTTCGCATACAAACAACATGGAATTCTCTTCGACAAGCAGACATTCAGCGTCTATTTGCCTACATGCCACTTCGTACAGCAGAACTCATTTCAGCGCGTAGTGGCTACACTGAATACTAATTTAAAACACTTAATATTGTTTTTTTTTTTTTTTTGCTTTGAAAATTTATTCATTTATTTATACCAATACAAGTCGTTTGTGTATTCTTTTCCTTTATAATTCTGATAACTTCTTCATGGTCTTGCATTCTTTTTAAAACATCAGTTTATATATAGAGAGAGAGTCTTTATTTCCATTTACTGTCGCGCGCGCGAGTGTCATCGCGTATGCATGTACAGTGGACCCCAAAAGTGTTCGTACTCTTGCAATTTCCTAGAAAATTTAATGTTTTCGACTAATAAAGATTAATATATTGGAATCGGAACTTTTTATGGTATCTGCAATTTGTTCTTAATTGAATGACATAATCAATATTTTTAAAAATAAAACTATTATTTTTAATAATTAATAATTAAAAAGCTAATGAAAAAATTACGCCACAAAAGTCTTCGTACACTTAACAAAAATCTCGAGATAGGTTTAAATATTGTATTTCTTTCTTAATTTATACTTAGTAGGATATGTTTTGGTATCCACAACAACTTTTAAACATTTTGGTATAGATTTAATTAGTTTTTTGTAATTTCTGCATCAATTTTCCTCCATGCTTCTGTGATTAATGATTTACTTCCCATTATGTGCTTATATGTCATGTTTTCCTTCTTTTTTAAATCATTCACCTTAAATATGTTTTACTGGGATAAATACACTGATTGAGGAGGTGTTCCAAGAATCTTGGGGCAGTTATAGAGACACCAGCGGCGTACATTGAGAGCAGTGAGCTTGACGTCATTATCTTGTTAAAAAATGAAGTCGTTTCAAATATCCAAATTTTGGGCGGGTGATTTAAAATTTCTCTTTAAAATATTTACATAGAGCTCATGATTCACAATACAATAAAAAAGTACCAAACTATACATAATTTTGAGGCCGATTTACACCCTCACGCAAGAGCACTTCCAACTCCATGGTTCATTGATCCAACTGGATTCTTGAGATTAAGTTTCAGAAAATTCAAAATTGACAGAAAATTAATTGGGATGGCAGAAAATTCAACACATTTCTGGTTCTGATGGGCATATAATAGTTTGAAATGAAAAAATGAGGAATTTAATCCCATGAATTTATATGGAACATGAACTCCTCGACCTCCATGCTTCAGCATGGAGGTGGAAATGTTCTTGCGTGGGGGTGTAAATTGGTCTCAAAATTAGATAATTTAGTATTTTTTATGGTATTGTGAATCAAGAGCTCTATTTAAATATTTCAAAGAGAAATTTTAAATTATCCACCCAAAATTTGGATATTGAAGACGACTTTATTTTTAACAGTATGATGACGCCAAGCGCACTGCTCTCAATGTACGCCGCTGGTGTCTCTATAACTGCCCCAAAATTCTTAAAACAACTCCTCAATCAGTGTATTTCCCCCAGCACAACATATTTAATGAAAATTTGATTTAAAAAAAAAGAAAATATGACATATAAGCACTTAATGGAAAGTAAAAACAATAATAACAGAAGCATGGAGGAAAATCAATGCAGAAATTATAAAAAAAAAACTGATTAAATCTATACCAAGACGTTTAAAAGATGTTATGGACACTAAAACATATCCTACAAAGTACTAAATTAAGAAAGAAATACAATATTGAAAGCTATGCTGAGATTTTTGCTAAGTGTACGAAGATTTTTGTGGCGTAATTTTGCAATGGCTTTTTGATTATTAATTTTTTAAAATAATAGTTAATCAATTTTTAAAAAATAGTATATGTCATCTCATTAAGAATAAGTTGCAGATATTATAAAAAAAAATTACAATTCCAAAATATATTAATTTTTATTAGTCGAAAATATTAAATTTTATCGGAAATTGCAAATGTACGAACATTTTTGGGGTCCACTGTAATTATACATATGTGTTTGTATATGTACAATTATATGGTAATTATAGTACACAATGTGAAAAATACACAACAATTAATGATTATATGTGTGTGTTCTATAATCCAAAACATGATCTGAGTTACACAATTTAAAAATAATAATAAATAAATAAAATACTGTACATACACACATACTTAATGAATTCTGAATCTTTAATAGTTATATAGATCGATAGAACATGTTTGAGTGTGCGTGTATGTTTTAATGCAGATAAAAAAAGTCCTAAATAAATCCTTGCTCCCTAATCTTAAAAAGTTTTTTTTTAATGTAACAAAATTAAATTTAATACTTAATGTATTTTATACGTAATGTGCATGCTTACAATGAGAGAATTAATGCTGCATTTAAAGATGTTTTGCTTATATGGTTTTACATATTGAAAAAAAAAAGCTAGTATCAAATTCTTAAAAATAATTTTTTAGTAATGCATTAAACTAATTTACTTAAAACCGCGTCTGTTTACCTTTAATACAGGAATTTATTCTCAATTAGTCGTTGTTTTAGTGAAAAACTAATCTGTCAATGAATTCATTTTTAACATCAATAACACAGACTCCTTTCTCTCTTTTTCAAAAAATTAACTTCCTATAAAATGTGTAAACATTCCTGATCTTATTTTTTTCCTAGAAACATCGTTTCGAAGTCTTAAACTGCATTTCCATCGCTAGAAAATTAAGTACCAAACTTCAAAATTTTAAAATATAAAAATAAGCATGAAAACACAGGATATTGATTATCTTCAATTAAATATCTCGCGGCTTTTTAACTCATAAAGAAATAGTCTACACTTTAATTATTCGTTTCTGTCCTGTCAAAAGAGAGAAAATTATTATTTAGTAATACAAGGATTTAAGAATTAATAAATTTTCTTAAAATGCAAAGAAAAAGGTCGAGGGAAAAGTTGTCTGACAGAAGATATAAATCATTTGAACTCGTTAATTCCAAGGATAATAAATAAGGTTTCTCAAGATTTTTCCCCTGGAAAGTTGCAGAAAAATGTCTCTGAAATAATGGCATAATAAGGTGGCTTAAGTTTATGGATTATTTTGTTGTTAAAATTTATCATTTCAGAATTGGAACATAAAAAGTGCATATTTTATTTTACATTATTTTTAATTTCATTTCATATGAAAAATAATAAAACCCACTATTTCCTTTACAATGAGTTTAAAAAATCTGTTTTGCTTTGATTAAAATAAAAATATCTGTTTTTTTTTAATTTATACTTTATTACTAAAGTCTACTATATTTAAATTATAATTTTTACCGTCAAATGACATTTTTAAAAACGCTTATGATACGCAAAGTATAAATAGAAAGAGTTATTTTAGAGCTTGGTATTTTTGACGCATGTATTCGTAATCTTGCGTAATATTGCATTATTTTGTAAATTTCAATAACAATATGCAGAAACACACTATTTTATTAATTGCATTTAATCGACCGTTAAAATTACGTATTTAAATAACGTACTTCCGTTAAGATTGCGTACGCATTTAATTGTCCGTTAAGATTGCTCAGTATTTCTACAGAAATGATACATAATTCCTTATGATTCCGAACAAATTTTAGAAGTACATTTTATGAAAGCAATTATAATGAGAGAAATTACTGACTCAAATGGAAATTTATTTTATATTTCAAATATGAAAATTTTTCAGCTTATGCTTAAATTGTAAGTGTATGTATATAAATATTGTATACATATTACACAAAATAATTTTGAACATAATTGTTTTTACACATAATTATCTTAGATAAATTATATAAAGCATTCCATGTAATATTTTTTGTGTAGTTCTGCTAAATGCCAACGTTCGTATGACATTTCTAAAGAAGTAACTTCATTTAATAGTTGATATGAGGCCAACAGATCATAGTTTAAATCAGTTGAATTTAGTCAGTTTCGAATTGATCAAATTCCGTAACAAAGGAGTATTATTTGAAAAGTTAATTATTTGAATTAAAGGCATATTTAAAATTCAAAACATCTTTAATTACGTCAGAAGAGAAATGAGGAGAGATGCGGGGAGGGGTCCCTTAGTTGCTTCAACTGATGCATCCAAGATGATTGATAATTTTGGTCAAATCTGGTTTCTCTCTCTCTCAGGTTGTGCTGGACATTTTAAAAACCGCCTCAAAACACTGAAGTAAATTCGTGCATAACTCTTTTCTGTTTTTCTCTCACCCTATTGGATATAATCTATAGTGCAATACCACACTAAGAAGGACTAAAAGTTATTTGACTTGTTGTTTCTTCCACATTCCTCGTTTCTGAGGAATGTGAACTAGGGCTAACGATTAATTACTGAATTTTAAGGAGAGGAGACTGCTTCTCTTCACTCAATTAATCAATTAAATACAGTTTAATTTTGTTATGATTTGTATTTCACTCATAATAAAAATCTTTACACTCATTGGATTATTAATTTTATACTTTCAGTATTACAATCATAGTTTGAGACTTTTAGGTTATCTTTAAAATATGTTGTAGATCTGAAAAGAGGATATTTAAATTTCTTACGTTAATGAATTCAAAATGATCGTAGACGAGATCCTTAAAATTACTTACGCTAGCCGAAGAAGGAGAGAAAATTATCCATCAAGGAGTGACTCATGATGATAATCCAATACTTATTATTAGGTATAGCATGCTGTTTGATATCCACTGCTCCTAATCAGAGGCGTAGCTAGAAGGACAAAGGGAGACAATCCTTACTAAGAGCAGACTGTGATTGAATCCAGTTAAGTAATCACGAATGAACTTCAAAATGAAAGACTTGAATCCTATAAAAATAATTGTTCTCTATTCATTTTATATGAATTCTTGTTTCGTAATTTTGTCCTTTGTTGTTAAATTATATCTTCAAGGTATCATTGTTGTCATAATTATCTTACATTTTCCCATTTTTCATATTTAATGATTTGCCATGGTTTACATATTTTTGTGCCATTAAACTCAAAATGTTCGAGGAAACGATTCAGAACTTGGTCCGGAAAGGTACGAAAAGATTTGTTTCTGGATGCTGAAATCCTAGCTAAACTTTATTCCAAATATCTTTTAACCGAACATATTGCTTGAAGACTGACTTTCTAAAAAGCTCACAATTCCCTTTTAAAATATCTGTTTATTGACAAATGATCCAATGAAATTTCAGAAGAACTGAAATACTTATCGTTGATATATCAAATGATTCTTTAAATGGTACTATGTAATGATGTATTAGTGGGGGAAGTTGTTTTTCTGTCTGCCTCTTTCTACAAGTATATATATGCATACACACAGAGAGAGCACTGGACTTGCATCTCACATGATGAGAAAAGTATATTTTAAAAGAAATTAATGATTCGCTTATAATAAACGACGTTTCGCATAGCAAATGACGAAGGTTTGTGAACCTATTAATTAATTTGTGTTTAGCAATTAACTCCGCAAACATCTTGGTATCGCTCATGATAACACTTTTTCCAAAACTTGCATGGTTAAATATGTATTAGAAAATGTGCCAAAACGTCTGCAAAGAAAAGAGGAAAGGAGAGAAAACTTTAAAGGCGTTTGAAACAATACTTATAGAGTCTGTAGTCAATAAGATTGTGTCTTTGACTAATATTATGAGATTATATAATACTATTAAAGAGCTTGTAAAAGGGCACAGACAAGAGCTTCCCTACAAATAGCTTATGAAATTGCATTGGAATTCACAGAAAGAAGTTGTGGAGATGAGTTTGTTAGAGCAGGAGAAAATAACAGAATAGAGCAGGGTTGACCAACCCGTTGCACGCGGTGACACGGTGGAGTTATAACAGTGGCACGCGAAAACTTACTGTTTTTTTTTATATTTTAAAAAGATTAACCATTTTACAAGATTAAAAATTTTGAAAAGTAACCCTTTTTTACAATTTTATTGAAGTGGGGTTGTCTTACAGAAAAAAACTTTGTTGGATCAAAATATGTTAGTGAATAAATGTCTTCTGCTACGAACATAAAATAAATTTCACTCAAAACTAGCTGATGTGAACCTATTATAACACAATTTTGAGAGCATCTGCAAGAGCTAATCCCAATATAGCTGACTTGGTAAAAAAAAAGAAATAATCCAAAAGAGCCACGTTAAGTAAACACTGAGCGCGCGTTTAACAGTAACTTTGAATTAAATTATTCAAGTTGCTCATTTTTATTTTATATATATCTTACCTAATTGATTGAACTTGTAAAAGTTAAAAGTAAAACCTAAGTTTTGTATTTTCGTCTTATTTATTATATTACTTTTAAATTTCGACTACATAGACTTGAATTAAAAATGTGCTGTTTGCGTAAAAATCTCAAAAAAGTCTTGTAAGTAACATTTTTTAACTTTTGCATATTTATTTGTTGGAAGTGACACGCATAAAATTATTTTTTATCAAAAAGTGGCACTCTTTCCAAAAAGGTTGGCCACCCCCGGCGTAGAGTAATAATTTTCTAGAACAATTACACAGAAATACTGATAGTAGAAAAACTTATATCGTACGTTCAGAAGCATCACTTTATAATACGATATCTATATATACGCGCTAAGATTTTAATCATTGATAATGTGTCAAAATTTTGAGCAAATTTGAAGCGTCGGAAAAAAACTAAGTGTCTCTAGAAAGAGATCCAAACTCTTTCTAGTTTAAAGTAATTTTAACTACGCATCTTATTAATAAACTAATTATTTTAAATTATTTTGCTGCAAATTGATTTCGTACTCTAACTGGTTAATTTTCCGATAGAAAAAAAAACTATTTTTTCACACTCCCCAACGGTTTGTGTATATGTATAATCTTCTTTACATTATAGGGGAGACCGGAGCAAGATGACGACGTTAACAGTTTTTTGTTGTTTATTAATTTATTTTTAAGGGTAGTAAAATCAATTTTACATGAACTGTTAGAGTAGTCCTTTGTAGTATTAAAATATATTACCATTTAATTTTTCTAATAAAAGAAGTAAAGGATAATTTTATTTTTTCATAACCTTAACAAATCGTCATCTTGCCCCAATACTGGGGCAAGATGGCGACACTGAAAAAGGTTGAGCATATTTTATCTTTTGAATGTGTTACATGGTTTATCCATGTGTTACATGGATAACTGTGTTTTTACATCTTACAAAGTATCAAACTAAGCGTAATGCATTGTAACGTAATGTTGAAGTGTTTAGTTGTGTACCTAACAATAGTCACAAATAAAAACGACATTTTTATAATTGGAGAACATTCCTTATGCCAACACTCTTGGCATTTACAGCACTGGATCCATTCTTCTGTTGGAGGGTTCCTCTTCCCAAGCAGGACATCTTATAACACCGTCCTTTGAAGTTGATACAACTGGAATGTTTGGCCTGGATTTTATAGATTTAGGCCCACAGGAACAGTTTGAGTTTTTTTACTATCTTTTTAGCTTCACGGGTTCTTTTTCTGTTTTTTTTTTAAACTTCCTGTTCTTCCTTCTGCTTTTCCCTTTGTTCTAACATTTCTTTGGTGGGTGTGCTGGTAAGAATGCTAGAGCTCAATTTTTTGCTTTTTCTTTCTTTCTCACATTATGTTGTTTTAGGCAATGGTTTGAAATAAAAAACACTGACAGGCTTCTTTGGTGCATCGGAATCGGCATTTGCCATAAGTTCTGGTTTTTCTGGAGGGTTTATATGTTGGTTTTCTATTACCGGGGTCTGAGGATTAGCACTATTATTCTCAGTTTCATCGCCAACAGCAGCATGGTTAGTAGTTTTTACCGCATCATAGTTATGTTCGCTAAACACAAGAGGATTCTAAGGCTTGATCCCATATTCTTTAAACCCTTTCAACGGCATTTCCAACTGTATCTGATTTGAAGTAATTGATGCTCAAAACCTCACCAATATTTTTGTCTGTGATAGTTTGTTCTGGATGAGTGACCAAAAGTTGTCACATGCTTGGCTATAGTGCGTTTTTAACTGGTCGAAAAATGACACAACAAGGGGCTGGCGACGATGCGATGTGTGCGACTACAACCCAACCATGATGATGTTTTTCGCTCAGCAAATATAAGATAGCCTGCAAAGTTATATGAGTTTTGTGATTGTCAAAAATCAACAGATTAAGAGATTCTTTGCTTGGTTTCACATGAAGATCAAAGTGCTTCAAAAAAGAGAAAAAAGGTGCCCTCATTGTTCCAGCCCTTATTACTACAGTTGCCTACAGTTCCTGGTGGGGCTCTTTCTACTAGTTCAGGAAGCATTCGTTTTCTCGCAAAAAATCAGAAAAAGGTGGCAGATAAAAGCCAGTAGCTCTAAAGCAACAAATTATTGTTACATTCCTTCCTCTTTAGGGGGGAGGCTTAGCGGATGGCAAAAATATCTTCCAATGGTCACCCCCTTTCAAATGAAACCTTTCCCGATCTGATGCACCTCTTAGCCCCAAAAGAGATGGAAGCGCAAGGTCACTCGGACATACACACAGACAAACAAGTGTTCACAGGATTTAACATAATGATCAACAATAGTAAGTTTAATAAATTCCGAAACACGGGGCAACATGACGAGCTCGTCATCTTGCCCCGTGTTTCGGATCATCATCTTGCCCCGGTCTCCCCCTACATAAAATTTTTTGAGTACTTCTTTCAACATAGATCGTATTTTATACTAGCTTAGGGAAAAGTTATTTCGCCAAATAAGTATTGCGCATTTTGAATAAGATTCTGAATAAAGTATATGTACACTATATTATTATTTTACTTTAAAATAAAATATACATTTACTTAATCGATAACACACACACATCTGTTGTTTAATAACTAAAATGAAATTTAAAAAAATTATGCTTTTCATGATATTTAGTTCCTTTGTGACAAAGATTGAAATCCTTATGAAAATAAGCATAATTTATTAAAACAGTTTTTTTTTTTGGTAAAATTTATGGGCACAGTAGAGAAAAAATAATCGTAAGTTTTATATTTTTTGAAAAAAGTATTATTTTAATTTCAAAAAATTAAATTAAATTCAAAAATTAAAGTCCAACATGTTTTTATAATTAGGTATTCAAATTTTCGAAGAAAAAATATTTATTTAATGATAGTTTTTTCTCTTTATTTGTTTGAAATTTATGTTTAAAAATATCTTAATTTTTAAATACTTTTCACCGAAATTTTGAAGAAAGGAAAAGATTTGATTGACATTGCTAATGTGTTGATGTACTCATTATCAACTACAATATTTTAAACAGGTTATTTTTAAAAAATTTTATTAAAGTCATACATTTTATTGTAATTTCGTATTCCAGTAAAACGAATGTTTTTGTTTAGATGCATTTTTTGTGTCTTTTAACTTAGAACGTCGAGTTGTGATTTATTCTGTGAAATAGGATAATTTTACACATTTTTTTTTTGTCCTTGAAAAATCTCTCTCTTTGATCGAATAAATGTTCGTGTTTTTCATCACTGATACGCTTTAAAAGCATCACAAGCCAAATCTGGTATTCATGCACGTTTTACCACGTGACATCATCGATGACGTACCGAAGTTTAAGAAACGAGACAGCATTTGACAATTTCAGGACTTCAGTCGATGTGCCATCAAAATAAATAATCCTCGAAAGAATCCATTGTAGCTTTGAGTAATATAAACAAGGGAAATGAAAGCATAATTCTTTTAAACTGACTTTATATTTGAAAATATGACATGCATGACTGTCACATAGCTGTTGACTTTTTTTAAGTTTGCTTGCATGTTTCAAATTACTCTTTTGAATAATTTACGTTGATGTATTTGCGAAACACACACATTGCTAACAAAGTTAGAGAAATTTGTTATGGTAAGTTATGCATATTTTATTAAGTTTTTCATGATAATAGGTTAAACTGAATTAATTTTAGTTACTAAACATAACTGATATAAATATGTAGAAGTGTAATATATATTTTATTTCAGATATTTCCATTCTATTTTTTTATTATACTATAAATTTCATTTTCTAAATTAATGTTTAAATGTATATTTTTGCTAATAGCTGCGACATAAGATCGCGAAACAGAGAATTTCGAATTTGTGATAAATATTTAAATTTGGCAACGATATATATTTTTTTAAAAAAATTCTTAATGTATTCTTACTAAAGTGTTCATGTCGTTTTATAGTGTTTCATGATTTATTTTCACAGTTTATTGCTTAACAACTTCTAGGTGAAAAATAGAACATATTAGTTCTGAATATTACTTTATGTAACTGATGCTTCTTATCCTTATTATACTAAATGCAACTTTTAATTTTGTGAAAAAAATATATTTTTCATGAATATTACTTCTGTTTTGGCTTATCCACTGGCGAAGACAGTCTGTAACCTTTCCCAAATCGATCCTCCTCTTTATTATGAAAGTGTTAAAAAAATCATCATTGTTAGATTTAAGGCTGATATACGTGAGAAGATTATGGACTTCTATGTGGGAGAGTTCCTTAATGAAAATTTCCATTCCTTGTGGCCTGCCTAGACCTGTCGGTGTCACTAACTTTAGAATAATAACGGGACATGACTACCTCACGAAACACTTGCGCAGATCCGGTTTAGTAGATTCCCCAGCTAGCTTTGTAATACGGCAGGCATGTGAGATCATTTGGTCTCTTGTTCTGGATTCAGCGACGTAGCAGCAGCTATTACTATTAAAAATCCCTGCAATTTTTATTGTGTTTCTGAATTGGTATTGGACTGTCCGTCATAAATTAATGGCGGTCATGCCTGAGTGTGACGAAAGATAAAAAAATTATAAATCTTAAATTATTATATAAATCCAAATATTTTATAATTTGGATTTCAGTAAAAAACTAATTACATTTCAGCTTACAATTATAAAACTATTTTAATCAAACAATCCAAAGGGAAAACTTGAAGGTGCTGTCTTTTTTTGTTAAAACATGACCCCTGCGCTTCTTTGAACCCCTCCCCGGATTTCAAAATTGAAAGTAAGTTATTCTATGTTGTAAGTTCTTCGAAAATGGACTTTAATGAAGAAAAAAAACTCGCATACAGTGATGAGAAATTATAATTTCCTTTCCAGGTAATCGTGGGAATGAATATCCTGTATATCTGTTTAAATTAATATTTTAGGGGAATATATATATATATCAGGTCTCAGAAGTTAAACAAATTACCTCTACAGATTTTACACATTGATTATGATAGTTTCATACTTACTTTCAGTTATAAGAAATTTAAAATACTGCGTGACTTCATAAGTTGTCTATCATGTTCCAAGATAACCTGATTAACAAAGTATTCCTTTGGTGGTCAATAGTTCATGAATTTCAGTCTCGATCCACCGAAGTCTTTATGCTAAATAGTTTTTATCTGTGTTTAATTGAATCTCAGTTTTCTAGTGTGTGGAGAAATAATTGATTAGAGAATAAAATCCCTTCTATTAATCCGGCTATTAACTTTTCTTTATTATTGAGTTTCGTCCTGGATATAATAACGTGAGTGTTAAATGTTTCCATAACTGTCTATGTCTGCCTTACTCAAAAGTTCACATAGCTAAGCCAGTACGATTAGGTACTTTGAACCATAGTTAGATATCAAGATCACAATCTACGCCTCAAATTTTATATACACTCATGAGAACTTTGAGTCCCCGACATATTTATTGAACATTTATTTTAACGACAATCTTTGGAGGTGCGTGACTCGAGCCCACTATCCGTCTCAATTATTGTCTGTTACTCTACCACCCACAACTTTTAATGTATAGTTCAAATGTAATGTTAATTTGAAAGCCATTCAAGTTCAAATCCACATAAGAGTTCCTTTTATCTCTCAACAATTGTACTCATATCAAGAGTAAAAGATTTTTTGATAAAAATACTTTTTGACAAATGGTATAGGTCTTTTAGTAAACTCTCAAAAATTTGTAGATTCTGATTCAAGAAGATTCTTTATTTTTTTGCTTCTGTGTACGTTTGATCATTTCCAACTGCTTTTTCTTGAATTACTCCTAAGTCCAATTAACACAGCCCATGCACATCATAATTTGAACAAAGATCAACTGATGGGACACATTTGAATCTCTCTCACGATCAACTCTTCGATACCTGAGCTGTACTCCATCATGAGTTGTTTGAGCCTGACATATCTAACGCTCAACAACCTCCAAAGATGAATGTCATTGTTTGAATTTTAGAAATCGTAATTCCCCATACATCGTGTTGGCGCTGCGATTGCCACCCCCACCGCATGCCTTCACTTGTTTGGAAAACACAGCACCAAGCAGTCGCGATAAAAGTTTATGCCTTAAATCTCGAATGTTTTAGTTAATTACAATCCACTCGAGCACCAATGCTTTGAATAAGTGTCTTTTAACTACCAACCAGACTATTTTAGAGTTCTAAGTGTTTAAGATTTATAAATTTCATCTCCTAAATTCATTAATTTTTTCCAATGTAGAATCTTAGCTAAATGGTATAACTTTATATTAAGAGAAAGTGATAGAACACACATTGTGGAAAAGATGTGAAAAAGCGAACCTAAGTTAGAATAATTAATTTCAATGAGAAAAATGTGTGTTATGCAAGAGTTAATTAAAATCATTTTTATTGCTGGTATTGTGCTTATTAAAATTAATCTTTGATTTGATACTAATTATTAACATTTCACAACAAATAACAGGTTTCAATTATGAACAAAGAATGAGGACTTCAAGACCCAGTAGAATTTAACATTATACAACTTCTCATTGTTTCATATGCAAGCCTTGTAGAAAAAAAGCTCAAATCCAAAATTTTCTATCACCAGAGGAGCTCGCTTTCCTTGCAGTTTTGAAGCTATTATCAATCACTTTTTCAGAACAACCATTTACCTTAAATTTGATGAAATGATGAAGAATCGTTAGACACATCACGTTTAAATAAAATGCTTTTTCAACTGTTTTAGAATATATTTTATGTATTTATTGCTTTATTATATAAATTGTAAAGGAGTCAGAAATTTAATTACTATTTGAGATAATATATAATTTCTCGGTCATGTATTTATTTCATTGTGAATAATTTACCCAAATGTTGGCTGTTATCAATCACGGATAAGTTAGAAGATCTTATGTATAATAGTTTTAAATTTACGAATATTTTAAGAATTTTTATATCGGATTTATGATACACAGAACTTGGATATACTGTGCAGTATTATGCTGGAATTCTTATAAATAGTATTAATTTTCTTATTCTGAGTAGAAGCATTGTAAATAAGCTCAAGTTCAAAATTTTGTTTGTCTTGATAAATTCAGGCTCTTTTCTTTTATGTAAAATACAGTAATACCTCGACTTACGCGAATCTAGAGTTACGTAATTTTCAAATTTCGTCCATTCATCCCCCCCCCCCCCCATCTCTGAGACTCAGGCAGAATTAGTGCCAGAGCCTGATGAAATTGATAATTTGATTGAAGAAGTTGTCGATATAGCAAGGCAAATAAATTTAGAAATGGATAGTGATCACGTTCACAGCTTCTGAAGTCCCATAACCAGGAGCTGACAATTGTTGAGCTCATAGAAATGCATGAGCAAGAGCAAGGCATTGAGAAAAACTTGAGTCTTAAGAACCAGTTCAAACAAAAAAAATCTAATGACGGTTCTAAATTTGACAGAAAAGGCCTCAGTTTAATTGAAAAAGGGTTACAAATTTTAGAACTCCAACATAGAGCGATTTATTCCTTGTTTTTCAGCAAAACAAGGGGAAAAAATTATTAGCATGCTATAAGGAAATTTTGCGGGTGAAAAAAAAAAATATTTGAACTATAGCAGACTACTTTGTTAGATTTTAGGAAACCTGCTACAACAAATTAACTTCGGCTTACGTTTTTTTATTTGAGTTACCCCTAGGATTTTATTACATATTATTTGCTTTTGACTCCGGTCCCAACTAAAAATAGTTTATGTGTATTTATATGTGAAATTATTCCCGACTTACGCGAAATCGGCTTACACGGTTTTCACTCAGTTCCACCTATCGCATATAAGTCCGGTGTATTACTGTACTATTATTTGTTTTAATAAAATATTAAAAAGACAAAAGGCTTTTAAATTCAATTGCCGAATTACATACCACATTACATTTTCCCTGTATGAAATAGAAATATTTCACTTGATACTTGTTTTATAACACAAATAAGCCACACGTCTCGCTTAAATTGAAATTTATCTGAAAAAGGCATCTTTTGATATTAGTCGATTTGAAGCAGTATGAGATTATAAAGACTATTGATTTTCTTTTCTAGAATATTATTGTCACCTTCGGAAACTGCATCAATCACCTGTAGCACAACTCATTGTGTAATTTTAATGTTATATTGATTTCAGAAACGTCACTCACATTAAAGTTTGTTCGCAAAGGTTTGAATTCTACTTTCAGTGTTCTTCAAGGACTAACTGTTAATCAGGGATTTTTCGACGAATTTTTAAAGTTTTGTATTTTTGTCGAAACTTGATTTCGAAAAGTATTCGCAGTTGTAATCGAATCATCAAAAATTAAATCCGAATTTTAGAAAATCACAAGGAAGTTTTCTTCATTATAATATTTATTTCTTCGGTTTGTAGGTGTAAAATTATTTTAAAACTTTAACAACTGATTTAAGTGTTATGCATTAGAACAAAAATAAGCACATTTCATATAAATACTCACTGTGTAATTGCACATACCTGCATCATTTCGGGATGCAACTAAAATACTTTTGAAATTCTTATCTATATTTAAATATAATTAAATAATATTTTTCTATCGCTTTTTTTTGGTTAAGTTTTTGCTTATAAATACATATTCGACAGGATCAATCACTTTTTCAGAATAAGGTGGCCATGGTAGCTAAGTTGTCACGATTGCGAATTCGTGACCACGTTGACGAGTCGCGGGTTCGAGTCCTGGTGCGACTGAAGGTCTGCCGTGTAAAGGAGATGGCGGATGTTAAATATGCCTAGGTTCTCAAAGTCGTCATGCTACTGTGGGGTTGAAGCTTGTAGAAGAGGATGCCTGCTCAAAATTGCGAGGTCAGATGCTAATAGCTCTCATGTCACTTTAGAATGCGATATTAATACAAAATCTAATAAGCAATCAGTCCAGACTATTATCTGTTTGATCAAAGTATTAAAATGGATTAGAGAATTATCAAAACTTATATTCGTGTAATTTAATATTCGAAAATCAATATTAATTGCTTAAAGTAGGAGGATGTATAATGTAAATATAAGGGGGAAAAAATCTTAATTGAAGAAAAATTCCTCACACCACGATCAGTAAATATTGTATTATATTATTTATGTTAACAGTATGTATTACTGGACTAATAAAAAAAATGTCTTAGAGGAAGGAGATCACTGTGCTTCGACTAATTCCACTTAAAATGGAAAATATTAAATAACACACAATAATAATATTTTGGGAACTCCAAGAGTGAATAAGCACTTTAAAAGTTTAATTTATTTTTTATGAATTCATCCTTTCGGTATTTTTTTCATACTCTCAAGCTATGTGGTGAATGTACTTTTTTCTTTGAAAAATACATATAAATCTGTGTCGAAAGACGATATCATAAAACTTAGTATCCACTGATTACTGCCGCTTTTTTTTTCTATAAATCGTTTTTATTTAAATTTGAAGAATTTAAAATTTAAGAAAAATTAATTTTTAAATAATATTTCTTTCTTAAGAAACAACTTTGAAAATGAGCTTTAGGAGGGAAAGGTCCGAGAATGGATTCTCGTTAGTTATCAGATGGTCGAACAATAACAAATATCTTCAAAAAAAATTACAACTCGGTTTGAGAAAAGTCATAACTGAGCCCAAAATACAGGGTGGGTAAAAATGAAGTACACGATTTAAAAAAAAAATCATATTATCGAGACTATTGCACATATTACAATACGTGATACCTAAATCTAAAGAGAAAAAAAAAACGATTATTGTTACGAATATACGATTTGTGACCCTCTTGTTCTACAGCATGCTTCCAATCTGTAATCAGTTCATTCCATACATTTTGTAGCATTACTCTATCATGGTTCATAATGCTGCACAAAGGCTTACTTGTCGGCCTCTGTTATTTGGTGTGTCAATTACAAATATTATGGCTTGAATTATAACTTTTTTCGAAACATTTTCCATACTGTTTTCTGGAGCATTCCAAGTTTACAGGCGGCAACTCTCATAAACTTCCGTGAACTTCGAACAAAACTCTGCGTCACCCTCTTCATTGCTTCTTCCGAGACAATTGGTTGGCCGCTGCTTTTCTTTTTACACTATGGCAGAATGTTCTTGTTGGATGTTGCTTCTTTTTTGTAGCGATTTCTAAATGCGCGCTATAACAAAATATATAAATGGAAAAACACCTACATACTCTAATACACAAAAACTCTTTTCAGGCATTGTCACTATCTTGAATGTGCTGTTGATCATTGGTGGGGAAAAAACTTAGTATGTTTCTCTTTATATTCATGTGTCACTTATTGTAATATATGCAGTAGTTTCAAAAATATGATTTTTTAAAATCGGGTCCATCATGTGTGCATACTCTGTATGTTACGGAGGCATTGTACAGCGGGATGTTCAATTTTCTGGGAAGAGGGAGAAAAGAAGTTTTGAAGGCTGCTATACAAAGAGGAAGATTATATTATCCCTTTAATAAGAGTTCTAAGTGCCAAAAATTTGTATTGGGTTGATGCATAATTATCCGGCGTTTATATCAGCGCGTTTTTCATCATTGAAAAGTAGCGTTTTGTTTATTATTTTTGTATAAAAATAATCTTATCTATTGTTCTAGAAAAATGCGTGTCGAAACCCATAGTCATATTCGCCATATTATGCTCTACCTCTTTGAGAAAGGATGGAAAGCAGCACAGTCATTTCGCGATCTAAACGAACTTTTTGGCAAAGGAACAATCAGCGAAAGTCAGTGTCAGGAGGGGTTTGCCCATTTCAAATCAGGTGATATCAGCTTGGAGGTTAAGCCAGGAACAGGTCGGTCATCGAATTTCGACGATCAGCCTCGGGATCGACGATCGGATGACTTGGTGGCCTATGTCAAAACGTGGATTGCTTCTAAGAATCGTGCCTTCTTCGCTTGTGGAATTGACCTTCTACCAAGCAAATGGGAAGCAGTAATTGAAGTAGACGGTGACTACGCTCCCGAATAATCGAATAATCGTTTAAACATGTTTTTGTCAAATATTTTTACTGATTTTGTTGAATAAAATGTGTTGAAAAAACGCCGGATAATTATGCATCAACGCAATATAACAGATGCTTTCAAAAATTGGAAGAGGGGTCTCAACTAAACTGTTTGGCAGTGCTTTTCATAATGTAGGGTTTCATGGTCGAACTTCGGTTCCGTAGTAGCCATGTTGCGCATGTGTTAAATTTATTTAAAAAGTACTATTTTGCACAATAAATAAGTTGTTTTGGAACCGCAATCATTCTGAAACACTGTTGTTCTCTTCAGTGAGAGTAAATTTTATCTACATGAGAGTCATCTTTGTTTAAGGCTGTGTGGGCACAGAAGAAGTAAATCTTAATAGATAAGACAAGGGTTAGACGTATTTTATCATTTTAAAAAAGAATGCTAACAACGCAGGACTTGGGTTAAACTTCGTCTTTCAGTAAGAAAATAAAGTGAAACATACAACGAATTTATATTTGCTTATCACGCGACGGACCTCATTATTTTGAACCATGGTCAAGTGGCGAGAACGACACATGAGCTGGCACTCCCTCTTCTAACTACACTTCTCTCTACATATTTAACGTGCATCGCTCCCCTACACGGCGGGTCTTTAGTGGTACTGGGCTCGAACTCGTGACAAGCCAGCCACGATCCGATACCTTGACCACTAGGCTACCACGGCATTTTGTGTAGCTGAACAGAGTGCAACGTTAATATTCATTCACTCACCCAATATCCAGATTTTAATACTAAAGAAATTTAAGGGATTCAAATTTAAAACCCACATCTATTAAATCAAAATAACCACTTCGTATATACAATATCATCATTGGCTTAACAGTGTATTAACTTATAGGTAACTATCCTTTACGTCATAGTTAAATATTGATCATTGAAAATTTTATTAAAGCTTTCTGATAAAAAAATAAGTATTAAGCAATTTTCAGAATTGCATATAAGAAAATTCACTATGAATTTAATTTTTATAAAAACTCAATTTTTTCTATCGACATTGATACGTTTCAAAAATTTGAAACAATCTCAACCTCAACGTCGAGAATGATTTTTTTTTTATCGAAGCTGATGAAATAAATTCAATAATTTAATAAAAATCAATATTACTATTATTGATTCTCTAGTAGAAAAAACATTTGACAAAAATTAATTCTTATTTTTAAAAACTAATTTAAATTATTGTTTAAGAAATACTCCTAAACAGAAGCTATAAGCCCCTGTGCATTTTTAATAAAAGGGTGCACATTTTAAAATGACGATAGAAAAAAAAATTACCCTGTTTAAAAATTAACAAAAATTCCAATTCATCAATCAGGTATAATTTTTTTTCTACATTGGTCCGCATTTAGTATATATATTATGATGCTAACAGCTTTCATTTTTCATTCAAAAACTTGTAAGATCCAAACATTACACAAAATTTAATTAAATATGCACTGGTTGAACCAGGAGTCATCATTTAACACCTTTCAAATTTCTGCAATCCGTTAGGGTAGGGATATTTTTTTTCCCGGATATACTTCCCGACATTTATTTTTTCTCCTATTTTTTTGTCCAGTGAGTTAAAAAATCAGCCACAAAAAGTTCATTAATTTGCATTACATGCGGTGATTTTTTTCGCTGGTACTTTTAGTAGAGATTTTAAAAAAAAGTTTGGAAACTTTTTTTTCTTTTTAAACTTAATTAATATTTAGATGAATTAGATGCCAAAAGTCTTCTTCGCAAGTTAACGTAAATTCGATGCGCATATAAGAAGACTGATTATTTTAATTAAATTCGACTAATGTGAAATGTGCATTTCAAAATGTGAAATAACGTAGTAGCTTATCAGCTGTGAATTACGAATTCATAAAGTGAACGTTATGCAAATAATTATACATTAAATTAAAATACATTATACTTATAAAATCAAAAGGGTTTTTTCCCTCTTTTTTTCAATGAAATTGCAATTAATATATCCTCTAATCCTCTACATTTTTTAAAACTAACTTGAACTTAAACAGCTACTGTCAGAGTCAAAATTTTCTTAAAATTTTTTTGTTGAATATTGTATTTATAACTGTGGGTCTTAGAATATAAGATGAAAGAATAAAATACAAGTTGAAAAGTAATATCATTTGAAATAAAATTTAATTTGTTAAGACAGTTTTATTATGTAACTGTTGTGAGAAAAGAAAACTAGTTTTTTTTTCTTACCAAAATGTGAGATTTTTTTTTCAAGCACCGCGCTCTCTCTCTGCAATTGACCGATTTATAGTTTACTAGATATTACCAAGCCTCTTAGTTGGGTATTTTCTAATGTTGTATGACTAAATATTTAAGATATTGATAAGTCCTATCTTTAAACTTTCGATTGTATTGGAAAATAGTATCATAGACACCGCCTCTTGATTACAAATAAATAAACAGGAATTTCTAAAATTGAAGCACTTGTTTTTTACGACCCTGAAATCCCTCTTTGGAATAGATTTCCTCAAAACCCACTCTTAACGAATCTACTCAACAAATAACCTTGCTTGCCAAATTTCAAGCCTGTAGGCTTGGTAGTTCAAAAACGGGAATTTTTATTCTCTCAACGGCGCCTCCTCACCCCACGCAACTCTCTTGGGAGTGGACTTCTGCAAAACCCAATAACAATTCTCTTTTCAACAAAAGTAACTTGCTTACCAAATTTTAAGTCAATAGATTTAATAGTTCCGGAGATTTGGAGATGAGGTAGTCGCTTTTCTCCTATATGCGTACAAAGAGATTAATGCCCTATTTCAAAATAACACGAATGCTATTGTCTATAGATCTCATAATTTCGAGCCACCTTCAAGTGTCGAGTTTGCACTCCATTCATATTACCGTTCCATGCCAATATATGAGCTATGAACTTTGACAAATTTATGGTGCGTCAGTCATTCTACACGGTGAGGCGTCAGTGATACCAAGACTCCAATTCACGACATAACGTCTAGACCAGGGGTATTTAACCTTTCTTTCTGCCGGGCCACGCATATATGTTAGCTACTTCACGCGGGCCACAATATGAGAATTAATGGATAGGGAGAGAAGGAAGAAATATTTTAAGACCAAGATAACAGAGAAAATTTAAAATGTGGAAATTGATCAAAATATTAAAACTCCTATTTTGCTTTTTTTAATTATTTTTTATTTTAGTCACTAAATTGTTCTAAATTGGAAGCATTTAAGAATCACTCTTTCACATTTTCTGCATCATTAAACGATTTCATGTGGTTACCAAAAATATAATAAATTTCATAGGATGCCTTTGTTACCGCTGTAACATTACCATTGGCAAAACACTTTTTTGCTATTGTAAAAGTTATTCAAGAAAGCTTATTTATCACCTCTTGAAAAGAGATTTTCGAGGAAAAGTGTCATCGAATGATTCCTGTTTATTGTTATTTTTTAAATTCAGCACTTTCGTGACAAATCAAATAAATACTGAGACATGCTTATTTTTTACTATAAAATAGTCAACAATCTAGTTTCTTCAAATATTTTTCGCTTGCAAGATATGAAAGATAGTTAAAAATGGTCGCTACTCCACTGTTGTCAATTATCAATAATCAGGGGGGAAAATATATATCAATTCGCACCCATATGACATCGACAGTAAAAAGCAAAATTGATATATTTGATTTTTTTAAAAAGAATTCCTCACTAAATTTCATAAATAAATGAATTTCTCTGAACAATGACCCACAATCGGGCCACTTAAAAAAGCACTTTAGGTCGCAGGTTGAGTATCGCTTGTCTAGAACCACGGAAATCAAATGGTCATGACTGGCGAATCACGCTTTATTTTTTTTTCTATGACAGTCTACAGTAAAAAGAAACAGTTCATTAAATAAAAAATATACTCAAAAATCTTTTTTGGATGAAAATAGTTCATAGGCTGTATTTTTCCCCCATCGAACATCGTTTACTGCAGGTTCAGAGTGACATTAATTCAAAAGTAAACAAGCAATTTAACTAATAATGAATCGTGCTGTATGTAATTAGCTCCTTCACAAATCCTATCCAGTATCATAGGAAAAGTTAATTCTTTCTTTTGAGTCAATCATGAGAAATTGGAAGGACGCCAGTTTAACCACTTCCATTTTACGCCGATTTCTTTATTAAAAATATATTTTACTAAAAACGCGTTCATGTGTTAAAATCCCTAGTATTTATATAATTTCAAAATACATATCTTTCAAATTAATTCAGGTGTTTTTCCATTATTAATATATTACTTCTATCTATGATGTATGTATGTTTTAAATTTGTTTGCAAAAATTGATTTGCTATTAATCTACAATCTTTAAAAAACATATATGGGTCATTCTTATTAACTTTAGGACTTCCCAGTGCAGCTGTACAGAATTGGTAATAATTGACCCTGTTAACCTTTCTTCTTTTCATACCAGTTCGCACACGATCAGGATGCTATACTGTACCCCCCTCAAGGAATGATTAATGCTCGATTAACTCACTTGAGGGGAAGGGGGAATGATTTTTGGTGAACATTGGTACATCCAGTGCTATTGATTAAACCTCGTGATTCTATTCGTATTTATTGACTGCTCATATTTATTCGTGATGTAATTCAATATTCAATCTGTTTTGAAATATATGGTTTGGTTCTAACGAAACTCGCAAGTGAAAAAAATAAATTCTTTTTTAATTAATAAAGTTAGTGCTCAATATATTTTACGGTTTCATCCCAACTACAACACAAACCAGAATACCGTATACAATCGGACCCCGATTTAGCGAATTAAGTGATTTAACGATTTTTTTTTTCTTTTCAAATTTAAAATTGAGGCAAAAACTGATAACGAGTAATAAATTTCGCATTAACAAATTATATCAACAGCCGAAAAATTTTGTAAGATTTATTTGGATAAGAAAAAATTGGATTTTTTTTTCAAATGGACATCTTTTTTGTCCGGAACAGAGAAAAAATTTTCTTGTAATCAGAAAAGGGTGCAACCCATTATTAGACTTAACAGGAGTAGATGAGTCATGAGGGGAATCTATCGCGTGAGTTTTGGACGGGAACTTTCTTATCTCATCCCTCTCTTCACCGAAAGGGATATTTTAAGTGGTCTACAATTTACTTTATTGAGAGAAGTGAGGGTTATTATAAACGTATGTTTCCACCGAAAATTTTGTTTTTGCAAATTTGTGAAGCGTCCCAGACTGTCGTGTGAGTGCGTGAATATTAACGTCGTACTATTTAGCTACACGAGGACTTTTGGTGACGAACCTCGTAATTTTGAACCATGGTCAAGTGACGAGGATGACACCTGAGCTGGCACCCCTCTCCTAACTATCACACCACACCAACGGGAGGACGTTTGAGCTTTCGACAGATTTAACGTGCATCGCTCCCCTTTACAGCGGGGCTTCAATGGTACTGGGTTCGAACTCATGACATGACAGCCACGATCCGATACCTTGACCACTTGGCAACCGCTGCCACGCCAGATTGTCGGAAACGAATGCATAGTGATTCTGATGCAGACATTAATAATGAAACTCCTAAAAAAAATTCTTACATTTTCTAATGCTTTACATTGTTTTGGAAACTGAAAACATACTTCATGCAAAAGGATGTAAATGATGCAGTATTTCTTCTCTACATACTGTCGAAAAAAGAACTATTTCGTTAGAGAATCAGGAATCAAGAAGATCGTCAAACATATATCTATAAGTCAGTATTTTAAAATTTCTAACTAACTGGTTCGAATGATTCACTAATAGTATTTTCACTTGCTAAATAAAAGGTGTGTATATAGTTTATTTTTTGTGTAGTTGCATATTATAGAATTTCCACAAATGTTAAATGTAAGAAATTTATATTCTGTGGGGACCCCGTTAAAAATAACGAATAATCCTGAACTGACGTATACAATGTTCGGTCCCAATGAATTCGTAAAATTGGTGTTCCAACTTAACGAACTTATATGGTGCACATGGCAAAGAGTTCAGGTAAATGCAAACTACTGTTGTGCGCTTAAAATGAAGATGCAACTTCTTAAGGCTGTTGACAAAAAAAACCAGAAATCTGTAAAGATGTTGATTTTGCTATTTGTACATTATCAAAAATACATGATTATATAATAATCTATGCAAATAAAATGCACTCTAATAAACTTAATTTTGTTGAATATGTTATTTTTTTGCAATATCTTTATACACGAAAAAATATTTCAGTCCCCTCAGATTCGTGTTCATCGATTTTCACTAGATTTTTACATTCTAATAACAGACAGTTTCCACGAGTTTTCTGCAAAATAGAAGTCGCTAGGTGTAATAGCGCCACTCAGTAAACATTAAGATTGTCACGTGTTTGGTGGTTCATCACATCAAACAAAGACAACTCTTTTTTGTCTTTCAAAAAATATTTTTTGAGACAATACAAATGAAACACGGAAAAACAGGAATCATTTAAAATTTAGGCTGAATTACTAGGGCAGCCGACCCTTCAATTGCAGATAACTGTACAAAACGGTAGCTCACCGGCCACTGAACTGTTACACGTAACAAAAACTAGTCTGGCATTACACAGCAGCGCCCTCTAGTCGATGCTTTTCAACAAAGATTAATAAATGAGTGTTAATCAATTACTTTCTGTTTTATCTATCAGAACTCATGAGTCGTGCACCAATTTTATTATTCAATATCTTCAAAAATTTATTTTCCTCTGCTTTAGATACTTTTTTGACAAAAAAAGGAGAAAGTAAAATACAAAATCATAATTTTTATTTGTTTTTCTGCAATTATACTATACTAATTGTTAAAAAAGAGGGGAAAAACTGATGTTTTGCTTTGTACATTATCGTCTTTCACTATTTTCACAACCGACGGTTTCTTCCTGCTAGCTTCTTAATTAGTTCTTTACCGAAAACAAAAAAATCCTAAAACTTATTTTAGTGTACGATCAAATAAAAAAAAAGGAAATTAGCCTTTAACTCGGAATAAATTCTTATTTTCCTAAACTACTTAAAGCATATTTGCCTGATAAAATGAACTTAAATACACAAGATCCTTATCATATTTTACTACTTTCATGAAAGAAGAAAAAAACTTGCACTTCATTTCTTTCCAAATTAACGTTGAAAGAGTGAAAGGGAAAAAAGTTGCATTTCTCGCATGTAATTACTAAATATAAAATCCTTCGTTAAACGATTCTTGGAGAACGAGCCGATGATTACAGTTTCCTCGTTAGGGATTTTTTTCCCCGCCTTTCCTTACTTTGCTTATTTATTTACTCAGTGGCTGCTCAAGAGAATCCTTAATTGAAAGCTCGTAAATGCTGTTAAAGGCGCAACGGGCTGTGCCTAACTCTATACTGAAGCATTATCGAGGTCGGTAATCATGATGATCTTGTTCCAAGGGGTGGATCGAGTTGATTAAGAGGACTTAATCTGTTGCATCGGTAATCTTCGCTGGAAGACTTCATTTAACTTTGCATCACTTCAGCACCGTATTTCTGCTTTATTTGGGTGGTTTGGTTCACTTTAATTCTATTGCGACGATTAGTGTTTGGAGACTGATAAGAAAACGACGTAATTATGGTGCCAATATCAATCGATCTCACACTTTTTTTTTCCTTTATTTTTTATATTTTCAAGCTGCAGTGGTTTATGATAAATACAGGTATGAAATGACGACACGTTATGAAATGATATATCCTAAGCTGAATTTTAGATATGATAGGAAACTGGGGGATTTTTTGAGGCTCATTTTTTGTATGGAACATTTATGAATATCAAAGGGGAAAAAAATAGAGAGTTCTTGCTTTTAAAAAAAAGGCAACCACACCGTAAAACGTTGCCGCATAAATTTCAAAATTTTCAACAAAAAAAATAATGATAATTATTATTATTGTGCATATATACAGTGTGTAAAAAAAGTATTTGCACACCTACATTTTTGTTTGCAATTCATAAAAAGAAGCATTAAGAAATAAAAAAATTGGTATTGCCAAATCAGAATAAGTTTAATCATCCAAAACAAACAGAAAAATTACAATAATATAAATAACAATGCTTTTTTGTAACAAAATTAAAATATCTCGTGTCAAAAAAGTATTTGCACACCTACATGAATACAAAAGAAATAAAATATTTAAGCAAATTTCAAATAACTAATATTTACTATGCATTCCTTTAGCATCTATTACTGCTTGTAATCTTGCTGGCATTGATTTAATTAAATTTTCTGTAACAATAGGGTCAGTATTCGACCACTCTTCAATAAGGGATTGTTTAAGGGCAGATTTGCTTGAAATCTTCCTTTTTATTTTTAAATCCACAGAATTCCACAAATTTTCCAAAAAGGGATTTTCAAGTTCTCTGTCAGTCTATTTTCGCTTTCAGTCTATGAGAGAGTTTTTTCCTTGGAGCGATATCCTCATAAATACAATTTGCTGCATCCATCATTTCAGGTACATTTCGAACACTTTTGGGCACAGATTTTGAGCTCCAGATGTTGAAGCGAACATTCACTTCGGCTAATGTTAACTGTGCATCTAAACAAATGGGATTTTTCGATGCTTCTCTTCTGATTTTTCGCTTAATTCGCAGTGAAAGTTTTTTTGGGCATCCAGAGCGCAAGTTATTTGATGTAGATCCTCTTTCTTTATGACGTTTTATAACATACCGAACAGTAGAGAAGCAAATATTTACTTTTTTACCTATTTCTCGATAACTTAGGTCATTTTCCCGTAGAGAAACAATTTTTTCTCGCAACGAAATCGGCAATTCAGATTTCTTAGGTGCCATAACAATTTGAAATTCGACAATCAACTGATAAAGTTTCGACAATACCTCCTTTTACAGTAGTCTTACGTATGTTATTTACTGCGGGATGACTGTCAAATAATTAGCAAAAAAATGCAAATTTGCTAAAGTTGAGTTGAGTGTGCAAATACTTTTTTGACATAATATATTTTAATATTGTTGCAAAAAATGTTTTTTTATTAATATTATTGTATTTTTTTGTAATTAATTTAAATGAATAGGCTTATTTTATATTTAAAATGCCAATTTTTGTATTTCTTAATGTATTTTCTTATAAATTGTGAACAAAAATGTAATGTATGTGTGCAAATACTTTTTGTACCCACTGTACATATAGATTTGATTTTTATTTTTGCCGAAAACAGGTATATATTTTTGTGGAAAACAGCCGATTAAGCAGCAATATAAAATTACAGCGAAAATCGCTTAACACGAAACTGAAGGGACTGAAATATTTTTTTGTATTGAAAGATATTGCAGGAAAAAAAAAATCAAAAAATTAAGTTTATTAGGGTTTGTTTTATTTAAATTATGTATATATGCATGTACATATCAAAAAGCATACGTTGCAAATAGATACATATGCATGATACATGTATCCATATATATGCTTAGTTTTGGAAAATTGTCTGATATTTCTCTGATTATTTTTTTTAGCATCTAATTACCAATAATCGTTTGATGCCGTTCAATTTTTCTTCCTTTCACCATTGGAATGTGCGTCTAAAAAACTACGCATACTTTTTTCATGATGTCTCTCATTTCGGCTGATGTGGGAATAGGAGCAGCATTTCATTTTCATCACCGGAATCTACATAAATGTAATTTTTGGAACTTTGAACAAACTTACAGATGTCTTTGTCTGCCATAACTGGGGCTGTACACACAATATCATCATCTACTGCGAGTGAGTAAATGAGTGAGTGAGTGAGTGAATATTTTCGTCTCACTGTTCAGCTACACGAGGGCTTTTGGGGACGGTCCGCGTAATTTTGAACCATGGTCAAGTGACGCGGATGACACCTGAGCTGGCACCCCCTCCAAATACCCTAGACAGCGTGTCTTCTGTGGTATTGGGATCGAATTCATGAGATGCTAGCCACGATCCGATGCCTAGACCACTTGGCTACCGCGGCCACCATCATCTACTACAATGACTTCTTCCGATAATACAATAGAATAGTCCAATATACCTTGTGTTTTCCGTATTTTGTTCATTCCTAGAAGGGAAATCTTTCATTTTAAGCGATTTACGTTTCGTGTTAAGAGAAAATTCATAAAAATACATAGTTTGAAGGAACTATTGTTTTATTTTTCATAACTGATATTTCGTCTCAAGCATTTTCGCATGAAACGTATTTCAGCGTATATTTCAGGAACAATCGGTGATCGTGATAGCTAAGCAGTCAGAACCACGGACTCGGTGGTCTAGAGCCACTTAGGGTTTGCAATCCTGTGTCATATTTTCAATCCCGGGATTAGGATTGGACTATTTATTAAAAGTACATACATATTAGCATATGTAACTGAAAATATAATTAAAAATTGATTTAATATTATTTTAATGAAACAATTAAAAAACTAATTCATCATAAAAACAAATAAAAATAGAACATAATGAAATTTTAAAAAAAAAGTATTTCTGCATTTGTTATGTTTCTGTAAATAAACTTATAAAAACTTAACTCCTCCAGCTTTTCATCGTTAGAACAGCTTCTTATTTTTGTTACAAATTGTCCTCCCGTAGAAAATGCACGTTTGAATTCTTTACTAGTACGTATTATCGTCATTAAATACGAGAATGTGCTTTTCAGGTAGTCACCACTTCCTCCTCCACTTTCAAAATAGGGACATTTCTTTTTGAATTTTTGATGACAGTGTCTCAAATCTAATAGACTGCATTGGTGCATAACTTTTATCTAGTTCTTCTGCTACACTTAAAAGTTTATGTGTATGAATTGATCCAATTATTGAATCAGAATATAAATCAATTTCAAGTGTTACCTCATTTGAAATTAAAGATCCAGTTGCATGAGCTGCTAGTAATGCAATGGAATTTGAAGTATCTTAAGTCTTCCAAGCAGGTCCGCTATTAAATAACGATATTTAATTGAAGAAGGAACTGTGACAAAATTTATTCTTGTGATGTTGCTTGTATTATTGTGTAAGCATTGCAGCGAGCCACTTAGATATTTGCGACGTTTTTCCATATTGTGCAAAAAAAAATTTTACATATGGCACACTTATAATTGCGCAAAAAATTCTACGTACATATTTCATAAACAGAATATAAATTTTTGAAAAATTAAACTCTCAGAAAATTTTTTTAAATATAATTTAGACAAAAATTAAATGCCCGAATTTGTTATTTTAATCCCGGGATTGGACAAAACACCGGAATCCAGGGGTTTCGGAATTCCAGAATCCCGGGGTTTCAGTATTCCGGGCTGAAAACCCTACTAGATATCTTCCAAAAATTCTAAATGTCTCTTTCCGAAGCTGACACCAAACATTCTAAGGGTGGGAGAAATGTACTTTTTCTGACCCCACTCACGATGAGGAGAAAGTTACAGAAGAAAACAAGAGAAAATATGAAATGTCACGGTTTAACATACATACCCCCTCGAACCCTTCAAGGTTCAACGCGTAAGAAAACTGACATTAACCGTATACAGTACAAAAAAGTAAATAAGATACATTAAATGTAATACCAGATTCACAATACTTGGAAAAAAATTAAAAATATAATTCAGACATAAATAAAATCTCGGGTTTAGTTATTTTGATCCCGGGACTTGAAAAAACCACCGGAATCCCGGGGCTGCAAACCCTAGAGCCACTGAAGACCACTGAGGAGCTGATGCGCGTTAAAACCTCTCGTAGCTCAAAAATCTCTCGTGAGAA
Source organism: Trichonephila clavata (assembly GCA_019973975.1). Taxonomy (NCBI): domain Eukaryota; kingdom Metazoa; phylum Arthropoda; class Arachnida; order Araneae; family Nephilidae; genus Trichonephila; species Trichonephila clavata. Next base: position 4,359 of record BMAO01003784.1, on the reverse strand, counting down.
TGGTGTGGTAGTTTGGATGGTGATGCTAGCTTAAGTTGTCGTCTTCGTCACTTGGTTGAAAATTACGAGGTTCGTCGCCAATGACCCTCGTATAAACACTCACTCACTCAGAAATGATTGATTTTGATTTTTATAAACGTTGTGCAGTTTCCATCACAAGACCTTTTGTTGACTATCTCGCAATGCAAAAATTGTCAAAATGAGCACTTAAAATATTACGAAATGATTCTACACCGTACTTTTTTATCGAATATTTTAGCACTTATTATTTTGTCTCCCCACTTTAAAGAGGCAATATTAATATTTTTTCCTTAAAAAAAATCATATATTTGACAAATACAATGGCATATGCTCTACAGGAAAAAATAAACGATAATTTTTTTTTAATTTAAAAGTCACTTTTAATTACTAAACTAGCCTTTAATTTAGTATTGATAAATCAATTATCAAATATTTTGCCGCATTGATACATTTATAAGTATCTTATATCAGTGTGAATATGTATTTTATTTATATCATGTCATATCGGTAAATTAATAATTATTTTAAATCTTTTGAGACTTTTCAATATGCTCTATATGCCCCCCCCCCACGTAGAGTTATCATGCCACCCCCTCCAGGAGGCGCACACCACAATTTGAAAAACGCTAGGTTAGAACATAAATATTTTTTTCTTCATTTGCACGAGTCTTTTTTTATTTCCATTTTCAGAAAAACTAGACAATTGCTTATAATTATGGTAAGAAATTGCCGATGCAAGCATTTTCGCTTTTATAGGTCGTAACTTAATCTTTTAGTCGCCAAATCTTGAGTTGCTTTGTGAAATTAGTCACCAAACCTGGAAACGGTATAATGAATTAGTCGCCAAATCTGAAAATCGTTTTTGCTGATGTCTTGATCAGGACAATGGTACAAAATTATGAATTTTTTGTGTTGTCATCGGTCCTAGACATGTGTACAAAATTTCGAATTAATCTGATCTTTTCAAGTGGGTGAAAATCAAGCTCTAAGATTCCGTTACATACAAGTGAAACTTATAAAAGCGCGTTAAAAAGAAAGACTTATCAATATGAAACATCGCCGAGTTTTTTTTTTTTTTTCATTTTTCACATTACTTTCTATATTACCAAAACACACATCGCGCATTTCAAGATTTAAAAGATTTTTTTTTCATTAGAATACAGAACTGTTGGATGAATTGTAGACTGATTTTTTTACATATATTTGATGAAGATTTGTTTTCATTACAAAACTCGCACAAAACTTGAAGCTTTACAAGGGATTTTTTTTTTCTTACACAATGAAGATGAGACGGGAAATTCCCCTTTTTAATGCAGTAGTGAAACATCTTTGCACATCTTACGATAAATGGGCACATCCACATACTTTTTCTTCTTTTTTTTATTTAAATGGTATGCAGACAAACCTTGACTACAAATTTTTCTTTCCCGCGCACTTATTAAGATTTTTTGCACAGATCTTTCTTCGGGAGGTGGCTATCCTGCCGGCTAATGTTAAGACGTGGTCGTGGAATGGATTTCCTTTCATATTATTTAAGGTGATCGATGTTTTATTTTTGATGCGATGGCGAGGCAGTCAGTCCTTTGAAATAGTAAGTACAGTTTATTGAACATTTAACATATAGCGTTCCAACATAACAAGAAGTGGACACAAACCAAGCTGTCGCCGGAAATACAAATTGCAGGCAGACAAAGCTCAAGAGAGTGGCCGCCAGAAATCTCGGTGTATAAAAAAGCAGCTCAAATCATACGATCCGTGAGGGTGGATAGATGTAGTTCAAAATACTCTCGTTAGGTGGCTGGCTAACTTTTTTTCTTAAAACGTGGGTCATTGAAGGGATGAACCATATAGATAAATAAAAAAATATTAAAGATGAAATTACTGGAAATTATTACATATATGTATGTATATATGAATATGTATATATATATTTTATATAATCCCCATAAATTTAATCTTTTATAGCTTTTAATTACCTATGGTCCATCCCTTCAGAACCCACGTTTAATTAATAACCTAGCTTGCCGCCTAACTGCAACCTTTTCAATTAACTACATCTATCCACCCACCTATATAGATCATATAACTTCCCACTTACTATAAATACTGAACTTTCTGGAGACCTCTCTGTTTTGTCTTTGTCTCTGGTCACGTTATTGGCTGCAGCTTGGTTTGTGTCTGTGTGTTGTGTCGTCGATTCCCGGTTCTTTGTTTAATATGTGCGCTTATATGGTTCAATATGTGCAATAAATAGATTTCCAACAATAAAAGTCTGCCTTGGCAATATCAACAAATATAAAGCATCAGCAATTATAAAAAATGGATTTAATATTAAGCAATCCCTGCCACCGGCCACGTCTTTTTATGATTCGGTAGGATTGTTCTGCGAGGGAAAGAAAATTTTATAATTCACACACAAGAATTTGCCATCAATATCAATGAAATAAAGAATGAAAAGAAAAGATAAAATGTCTGAGATGTAATGTAAGATGTGCAAAAGCGTTCTACTACTTCGTTTAAAACGGGAAATCCCTTTTTTTTTCTGCGCCAATATGTGAAAGAAAAAAAAAAAAGTGCTACAAGTGTATGTTTTTAAAACGTAAAAGGTTAAATGTGGACTCAGCAATTTTTGATTAGTGTGTATAAGCAGATTGAAGTATTCATTCGATACGATAAATCATGCATTTTTGTTCCGTCATTTGAAATTATCTGGAAATTCTAAAATTGAGTGTATATTTTCACTACTGGTTTTTTGATAATTTTATTTTTAAAAAGATAAGAAATTATAATTAATATGCCTTATAATTTGCAAGCAAATGTAAAAGAGTGTTATTTCTAATAATTTTTTTTGATCAAAAATCTTACAATGATATAAATTTATGGTTTAGATATTTTGAAGAAATTTATGTTTTAAAGTTTTCTATATGAAATGGTGTGGAATGGGGTTGTGGTACCAATCTAGTTTTCTTTCATGTATAAGCCTGGTTTAACCCCAGCAATTTTTTTTATTGAAATAATGGTTTTCACCAACAAATTTTCTTATATGTGTCTGGTTCTACCCCAGTGTTTTTTTTAAATATTATATGGGTCTTACCCCCATCATTTACATTTTTTTTATTATTATTTGGTCCCTACCACCATCGTATTGTTATTATGGTTTATTCTAATATTTTTTCAATATATGTGTAACAAAATTAATTTTTAGAAGCTTTTATTTAACTTACAATGTATGTATGTATGTAATTTGTTCGGGTGGAATCTTGCAACTCAATTTTGAAGTTGATATCTTCAGCTCATTGAGCTGAAATTTTGTATACACGTTTAGTTTGGATGACAATGCATGTTTTGACCATTTATATTCTGATATTGCAATTAATTAAAGAAATATTAATTAAAAACTTTAAACTAGTTTTGGGTGCCACCTTCGATATGTCTGCATTGTTGTGTGTGTGTGTGTAATAATGTTATTGTTACAACAATGACCAAAGTTGGCATCGAAAATCGGTTTTCAGCCGAACTGGAATTTCATAACGTTGCGCTATTGACTGTATTAATTAACTTCGTCTAAAAATAATTACATTTCTACAACGTAAAAGTAATCTAATTTCTACAACGTATGCAATTTTTTTACAAATTTCTATCTATTTTCTTGGCTTTAAATTCAAAACAAAAAAGGTAGAGCTATTTTTCAAGTAGATTGGTACATTGTATACCTTTCTCAACGCTGCCAAGTTAAACTGAGATGGAGTATTGTAGAAATTCTTTAAAAAATTTGTCTAACTGTTATCTATGAGACTCAGACAAAAAATAATTACAGAATCGGAAAGATAATTTTTTTACATATTTTACCTATCAAAAAGAAATCCGCTAGGAAAACAATAAGAGAAAAATATTATCCAGAAATGCAATGTATTTTCAATTAAAAAATTAATTTTATATTAAAATAAATGAATTTTTAAAGAAATTTTCTAATTTTAAGCCTACAAGTAATTTAAATATACCTCATTTTATCACCTGTAATCTAAACACACACTACGACATGTGTCCTTAAATTTAATGACAGATAGAATTTGTTAATTTTTTAACTTACTATGTATGTATGTAATTTGTTCCGGTGGAATCTTGCAAACTCAATTTTGAAGCTGATATCTTCAACCCATTTGAGCTGAAATTTTGTATACACGTTGAGTTTGAATGACAATGATTATATTTTTACAATAATTATATTGACCATTTATATTCCTATATTGCAATTAGTTGAAAAGATATTAACTAAAAACCTTAAAACGCATAATTGTCTTACCCCTACCCCTGTGCGTTGTTTATTCGCTATGCTTT
>BMAO01003783.1:0-70320 GCA_019973975.1 Trichonephila clavata | reverse complement strand
GGATTGCAAAACCTTAACCATCGGCGATCATAAAATGTTAGGGCTGTTCTGAAAAGTCAGACTTCGCTTTTAATGTTTTATAAGTTGGATAAATACAACTTGGCGTTAGTCAGGCCTTGGGGCCCCTATAGTCCTGGGCTTCCCCCCCCCACGAGGCAGGGGTTGCGTGGGTGTACGTTACACCACTGTAATGTACATATATACACTTGAAGACATTCTATTCATTTGTTGTAAACAGTCTTCCGACAATGCACGTTCAATTGCTTTCTCTCAACGCACCAAGCTTTTACTACCTATTCGCAAACCATCTGTATGACAAGTAGCACCATTTGTCTCCACTCTGGAGAAACAAAATTTCTCCGCAATGTGTGGTTTTCAAATGCTGCAGCTTGTAACCTTTTTTGGATACACCTACGTAATTTGTAATTGACCTATTCCTGGAACTTTTTGATCTTGCATCATCTTTCATAAGCCCCTCACAACCCGCTTAGGAGTCCATTTCCACAAAACTCGTTCTCAGCGGATCTCTACTCAATAAAAGAAACATTCTTACCAAATTTCAGGTCAGTAGGTATTTATCCAGATATCTTGTCTTGTGATTAGTAAGTGAGTCGCTTTCTCGTATATATGCACACATTAAACCTATGTGCCTCAAAAGTTGAAAGCTAAGAAATAAGATTTGTATACGAATATTACATCTGAAAACTTAACATTTTCTCTTCCTATTCCAGCCTTTTTGTAAGGTCCTAAGTACCTCTTTAAAATTTAATTCATTGATTTATTAATTATATATTATAGGTATGGAGTCGCCTTAGTAGGTGTTAAAACCGAAATGGGAGGTACTTGGCCTATCCTTCTGAATCCAGGTCCTAATTACATTCTGAAAGCATCCGACATATGCTTTTATATGAATATAACCAAGGAGGAAAATAGCGCTTTCTTACCAGCGGAACATACTTTGAAGCGAGAGAGCCTGGTAGGCTTGAATCCAGATCCAACTCCAGATACGAGTTCTTCACATGAAAATGAATCAGTCATGAAAGGTGAGTCAACCCAATATATAATGATAAACAAAAACAAGATTTCAGAATATATTTATTGTAATGCACTCTTTCATATATCAAAATAAAAGTATTTATGCATGTTGAAAAGAAGTAATTTGGCAGTTATTTAATGCTTTTTTAATATTCAATTTGTTCGTGTGACCATAATGTAATAAACCATTAAGTAATGAAACTCACTTAAATAAACAGTAAAATATCGCAAAAAAATTAGCTAAGGTAAATTTATTTAGTCTAAAAACGTAGAAAAATTCATAGAGTTTAAATCATACAACAAAGTATCAGTCATTGGGAAAATTATTTATTTGAATATACGTTTCAATTACATCCGAAGAGTACTTCATTTTTCTTAGATTTTGTAGTTTCAAAAATTGAAAAATTAAAATAAAAAAATAGAAACATAAAAAAAAACACAATAAGATTTTCTACATTCAGTTAAACAAAATTTGCATCTTTACAATGTATAGCGAAATACAAAAAAGTATGATAAGGATATTTATGCAGTAGCGCACACAGGAATTTTTCAAAAGGAGAGGGGTCCAAGGTCGAAAGTCCACTGTTCTCGTACCATGCTTCAATACGTTGCCCAACATATTCTTTTAATTTTGTCGATTTTCGGGAACAAAAAATAATACAAAATTAATTAATAAATGAATAATTAGCATTAATTAATAAAATTAACTATTAAAAACAAATACTTAATTAATTTTTACATACTATATACATAGAATTATAATCAATCGAAAAAAAATCAAGGGCTTTTGGGAAGGTCCCGATCCCCAGGATCCCTTGTGTGCGCCACTGTAGTTATGTACCGTAAAATCCGGCGTATAGCGCACACTTTGAACACCAAAAATGAGATCGAAATTTACAAGTGCGCGTTATACGCCGAGTATAAAAATCGTAGCTTTAAAAGCAAGTAGAAAGATGGAAAAAAAATAACTTCTATACATATCAAAATATTGTTTATTTAAAAGAAAGGACAAACCCTATGATCTTAAAGAGTTCTACTTCTAGAAGAATACTATTTTTTAAAAAGTGTGGGAAAATACCTCAAATAAATAACCTCAAAGCCTAAGAGCATTGCATACATACATTTTAGGTTTCTGCGTAAGAAAGAGGGTGCGCGTTATACAGCGAATGTACCTCAAAATTAAAAATACAACTTGGAAGTATAGGTGAGCGTTATACGCCAGATTTTACAGTGCTTAAATATGTAGTGTCTGTGTGGTATGAGATCATTCTAAATTAGGGGTATTCAACCTTTTTTCCTACCAAGCCGCATACACATGACAGGCATTTCACGCGCGGGTCGCTACATGCGGAAAAAGGGGAAAAAACACACTATAAGACCAACGCAACATTAGACAAAAGAAAATTGATCAAAATATTAAAACTCATTTGGCTTCTTTTAATAGCATAATAAATTTTCGATCAAACATACATACATAAAAATAAGTTATTTTTATGCACTTTTTACTGAGTTATGAGATAAATTTATATTTCCTTTCATATATGACTAAGCCTTTTGCTTACATTCTACCATTAAGGTGTCCGGCACATGAATTTTCGAAAAATTATCGAATTTCGCTTTTTTATATTTTTTAAGTGTTTAAATTCTTCTGTTTAAAATGATATACGATTATTAGAAGCATCTTTTATTTTTTAAAGGAAGTCACACCTTGAGGCGCATCAAATAAGCTCTGCTAAGAGCACCTGTGCTTTCCCTTGCATAAATTTCTAATGAGTGTAAGTCCATATGATGTTGAAGTGAAAAAATTAGAGCGTATTGGGAAGATCCAAAAGTGTATGGGTACACGTCTTTTGTTCAAATGAGTCAGTTAATAATATCATATGGTCAGTGATTTCAAAATCTTCATTTGTGGAATTAAAAACGTTACAATTGAGGTAAATATAGATATTACGCAATTCAATATGAGTCATATAGCAAATTTAATGATCTTAAGACATTATGATATTGAACCAAATTATAACTGTATATCATGCTTCAAAAAATTAGATGCACGTAGGATTCGTGTAGCCGTACGAAACATCTTGAAATCCCCAAAAAAGGCTAAATTGTTTAAAAAAGAGAGAGAGAGAGAGAGAGAAACTTATAAGAACCTTTTGTATGATCAGAGGGTAAAGAAAATGCTTCATATGCTTGTGGTAAGTACTAAAAAAAGTAAATGCTAAAGAATTACAATTTTTTACTTTAAAGCCTGTTTTCTCCAAATGTAATGTTTTTTTACTGCACACACACACAAACACACACACACATGTGCCTTTTTTTTTCTTCTCAAAAACTACTCTTATTATATAATCCTCAAATTTTCAGTGAGCATACTTTTAACATATTTAACTATTTTAATGGAGGGAACTAGAGATATATCTTGAAAACCTTTTTAAGTAAAGCTTTTTTAAACTAAATTTTAACGAAAAAAGTTTAACATTTTTTTTGAAAAATTCATAATTATTTTAATTTTAAGCAAAAAAATGAGAACCCTTTCGTTAAAATTTTATTTATAGTACACATAACCTGTTGTAAAAATTTTATCCATGAGAAGTAAGTAGTTTCTGAGAAAAAGGTACTTATAATCTTACGCAATTTAACATGAGCTCCTATGGACGTGCCGGACCCCCTTAAGAAGGCAAATTGATAGCAAAATTGATATATTTGATTGATAGAATTTCCTACTAAAATTTAGTACATTGTTCTCCAGTAATTTAATTTCTTAGTGCAATGGGTCTTGACTGGGCTATTCGGAAAAGGACGGCGGGCTACATGTAGCCCACGGGCCACAGGTTGAATATCACTGCTCTAAATATTCGTCGACTCGAAAGTCCTCTCGAGTGGTTGGTAGTAGGGGAAGAAAGCCGAGAGACCCCCTCACCACCTCTCTCTCTCAAAATTTGGATGATGCGGAGCCAAGACGTATTATCGCCTATATGATGCTCAAAGCTGTGTATAACGACGTAATCTAGTCCCCTTGCCACCATAAACTTTATGGGCTATGATTTACCCCGTCGATCAAATGGCATTAGTAATAACAACAATACAACACAGAAAAAAAAACACGACCATTCAGCAGCCAAACTTGACTCCCGCTGAAACGAGGGCAGGAGTTAACTTGTGCGTATACATTCATGATACTGTTGGTTCGGTGCCAGGCGTGGTGTGCAATCCTTCTTTACTTCCTGGAGTGTCGTAAAGTATAATTATTCCTAATCGACCATTCTTGTTTTCCTTTTCCTAGCCGAATTGAAAGGCAATGCTTTGCAGGGAAGGAGGTTTGGTAGCCATTTGCAAGTCCCCCTATCCGAGTGCATCCCTCAGACAATGGGCATCGGGTTGAAGAAGAGTGGAATCGTGCCCGTGGTGAACAGCTTCGCTCCTCCAGGTCTCCACATCACTCATGCTTCGGCGGATGGTACAGATGACGCCATGGAAGCAGAACAGGAGAAGTACCTTGATATCCCTTGGGTCACTCCGGCAGAAAACTGCGAGTAAGTAATGAGTAAAATGACAGAATGTTCTTAGAAAGGAATTCTAAATTGTGATTTCATCATACAGATTTCTAAATAAATAGATAAAAGAAATAAATAAGTTAGAAGAAATTGTTCTAAAATTTTGAAAATACACTTGATTTGCTTAAATTCGAACTTAGAATACTTCACCTGACTTTTGATATGATATTATCATAATTATGTTGTTGCAATAGTGAGTCACGGTTTTTTTACAAGTCAATATAAAAGACATGAGTTCTGTCATCCAGTACTGGTTATTATTTATTTATTTATTATAAGGGATGTAAAAAAACAACAAAAGATTTTGTCCCTTTGAAATAAAGAATTATAAATTAGTAGTTTCATTTTCTGTACAAAAAAAAATCGAAATATTGATCTCTTTAACACAACTCGTTCCATTAAATCTTAGAAAGTGATTGTGCAAAGTGAATATTTTTTTAGAAAATATTTGAGATTATTTCGATATGTGTATCTTTAGGCATTATCACACGTATGCGTATTTGGAGCAATTTTTCTTTCAACCACATTTTGGAACAATTTCTGTCAAGTTGCCATAGCAACGGCTTCGAACAATTTTTTCCCAGTGAGCTGAAAGAATCAATCGAAACTCCAGCTAATGAGGTTCTTCGTCTCCCTACATCATAGATAAGATTGCGGTAAAGATGGCAGCCTCGGCTTCGACAAACGCACCCAAAATGGCGTATAATATTTTAAACAGAATTGCGCTCCATTTCTATTTACGACCGTCAACAAAAGCTCAAGTGGAATAAAATGAATAACATTGAATGTTCGTTTTCAGAAGCAGAAAAATTGGCGAGTAATTTTTCATTGTGGATAGAGCGTGGCTGACGTCAGAGCATGTCGTTTTGCTTATGTCAACCCTTGACCCTCATAGTTGCTTGAAAAATTTCCCCAAATGGTTATTCGAGACAAGTGTGTGTGATAAGGCCTTTATGCAGCTTAACAAGAAATGATCCATATCATTTTAACTGTTACATGTGCTACACATTGCATTGTTTTGCAGATCAAATTTGTGCAAAAATCCTTGACTGAAAATTAAAGTACACAAATTTCTTTTCTTTTATTTGTTCACTTAGAAATGATGCCTATGTTCGTAATATTACCCAAATTTTTTCAAAATAGTTCTCGAATAAATGTTATGATTTTTTAAAATTCTCTCGTGATATATTTTTTGGATGTCTTTTGAAGCAATCCAGTCTATGTGCACATTAAACTTCTTGACTGGCCTTGGGAGATAATCAACCTGTTCATTCAAAAATACTTTTGACTGTCACAGAACTATTACGGGTTACATGCATATCCTCACGCTCAAGGATTACTGCAATTTAGGTCTTTTCATGCATGCATTGTTCGTTTAATACCGATAAACAACTATAGGATTACATTCTTTTTTCCATTTTTATGGGGATAAACAGTAAAAAAAATAACTGTCGTCTTTGAGAAGTTAAAGCTTAAATTTTTCTAACAAATAGATGAAAAAAGAACCCTCCACGGCTAAAAATCGATGAATATATATCACTGTCAAATATGACTCCTTCTGGTTAAAAAACATGGGATTAAATTCGACTTCCGAACTCTAGAAGAGTTTTTTTAAAAAGTTGAAATATATCTCTGGACATATTGCGGACGTCTGGCGTTACCAATTCGCAGGTCAAAAGGCTATGTGTTGATATGTTGAAAGAAAACTGGACAGTGACATATTTTCTGTTATCAATAACAGTGGAAAGGGATTTTTTTCCCTGACGGAAAGGGGGGGGGGATCTACCTTCCAACGATAGCGCTAACTTTAACCTTTTTTATTTTGTAAGTTGGTCTTCAGTTCTTTTCTTTGTGAAGAATGTGAGTGTGACTTATAAATACCTAAGTTTATTTAACTTTTTATTACAACCGAGTCTTCAACATACACCAGAAAATGCGTACTAAGGTTAATCCAATTTTTTTTTTCAGATTTTCAAAACCTACCTACGCGGAAAAGATGTTCTCTGATATATATCAAAATGTAATGAAAAAATAAATTAAAAATTAATTTTTATGTTGAGTTCTGTCACAAGGGGAAGGAAGCTTAGGTATTAGAGCTTTTTATGGTAATGTGTGATTGTAATTTTTGCTAAAGAAAACCAGGTATTTTTGTACTTTTTACATTGAGATCAGAGGACACCTACTCAATAGTTGCAAGAAAAAACATTTTTACAATTTTACAATTTTTTTTCAAACTTACTGTCGAAATTAACAGTGCACGATAAAGATGAAGATGAACAAAAGTTCTGATCGAACTTATTCGCAAATCGAATTTTCTTTGATATAGAAGGTTTCATAAAATCTAACAAATTAGTCCGCCTGCTCAAAGAGTTTTTTTACTTTAGCAAAATTTCCTTGCTAATAATTTTTTTTTATTCTTTGTTTTGTTAAAAAAAAATACGCTCTGGATTGGATTTTATATTTTTTTAAATTTTATATTCCTTTTTCAATTAAATGGAGGCATTTTGTGGAATTCCCAACCTTGATCTTCTGATTGAACTGGGTCTTAAGACTCAAGTTCTTCAATGCCTTACTCTTGCTCAAGCATTTCCATGAGCTCATCAATTGTCGGCTCTTAATTGTGGGATACACTCCGCAGGTAAGAAATAAATTACACAAAATAAGTCATTATGGCTAAGCGTTGATTCCGCGGGAAACATCCGAATATGTACGTTAACTAAACAGGAAGAGCGGAGTGAGTAATCAAGTAGTGCAGCGCTCAACCAAAAGACAAATCGATGAGATTTGAAAATCGTGTAACTCCGGGTAGCGTAGGCCGAAGTTTTGCTGTTTGTAGTTTTAAAATTATTTTTATACAATTATTTTTCTCCTAATCTTCATACCATGGAACATCTTTTCCACACAGGTTGATTCTAATTAATAAAATTTTTTTCATCATATAATCTACAGTCTTATTAAAAATTTCCACATAGATTTTGCCCTAATTTGTTCACTGTATTTAATTTCATATGCATTAATTCCTATTGGGAATGCGATACATGTTAATAGCGACGAATCCCATTTTGAAACGTAAGAGATAATGAGAATTACATTTAAACCCCGGTACCTCATTGTTAAAACTGAAACAGCATACCATGTTAGTTTTATGAGACTTAAATTAAACGTGATACAGTTCCAGTTATTTCCCAAGATAACTTTCAACAGTATCAATAAAGAATGTGCACCGAGTATTTGCGACTTGTTGAGCATGTTTAGGCTATCCGAATTAGATTTTCAAATTTCTCAAAGAAATTTGATTTTACCCCATAAAATTTAATTCTTATTATTTTACCTTATTTTATCTCTTACCTTAACTTAAAATATTTATCTGTAAAAATTCACAGAATTTGTAGATGAATTTCAAACTGAAAACAGTAGGATTTATTAGAGGTGATTTATTGTGTGTTAAACCTGTAAACCGCGATCGACACGTACAGTCGTCATGGAGAAAATGCAAGATTTTGTATATTGACTAGTATAACTGTCATGCGTAAAAAATAGTGACCATTGGCTATTTAAACTGTAATATTTGAAAAAAACGTATTCTCAAATTTCAAGATGTTTAGAGTATTTTGAGGTCAATCTGGGGGAAAACGAATGAATAAAAAAATATATGAAATCGTGCGTCTCCGCATTCACTGGTTGTAACAGCGTATAAGTTCGCATAGTGAAATTATTTATGTACGATCATAATGTTTTTTAGATGTTAAAAGGGGCAAAGACAAAAGTCGGAAAGTTGATTTATAATTGAGATCCTTCAAAGAAGGGTAAGCCATGGGATAAAAACTTGACGCCGACCATGCTCTGAGCTCATTGATAGCTGATGACCCGAAGTTACTTTCTTATCAAATGGTGTAAATAACAATTGCTGGATGTTAGAACCATGGGCTAACATTAGTATAATATCCTAAAGACGTGCTGTTTAAAGAATAATTATCTTATTGGGGTGGGAAAGGTGCTTCCTGGTATGAGGACTGTGATCAACCCTGCAGCACTTACTCCAGTGTTTTTATAGTGTCAAGACAGGTAGGAAATATTTTTTAGTGAAGAAGGAAGTAAATCAGATTGTGTGTAGGTCTCTCAGTCAGGGAATTTCGACGGACATTAAAATTCATAGATATCCATAAAAACTTACGGTCATATATGTTTTTCAAGTAATATGTATGAAATATATGTTATGTTTTTAATATAAGTTTTTATTAACCGAATAAATATGTATTAAATAACAAAATTGGCAGTTTTGTAAAAAAAAACATCTTTTTGATCCAATATTTCAACAGTACAACTTACTCTGTGATTTATGAGTCTGCTCGTCATCATTTGAATTCCGTGACACACATAATTGCGCGCTCTCAAACTGGATCACTACAGTTAACTGGGAAATAAACGTAACACATGGGCTGAAAAGTCCCGGTCCTAACAAAGAAAACACAGTTTTTTGGTTCAAAATTAGCTTTATTCATCAACGTAATCTCCATCAAGAGCAACGCAATCATTCCAGCGCCTCTCTAACATTTCAATACCACTTTTGTAGAATAATTTATCTTTTGCCTCAAAAAATAGGCCTCAGTTTCAGCGATAGCCTCTTCATTCGTGCGAAATTTCTTACCGGCGAGCATTTTTTTCAGGTCTGCGAACAGCCAGTAGTCGCATTGCTTCGCTTGAACGGTATTTTTTCCTATCAAGAAGCAGTGTAAAATTAAAACACGAAATTGTTTTTGATCCATTGTTCTGAAAATAACAACAGTAGCGTCACTCTTAGCACAATAACTCACAAACTAATGAATAGAATATCATGAAACTTTATATATATATATAACAGCTGTCTTTTGAAGGTTAGTATTAACTGGAAAAAAAGGTGACTGCAATAAAACTAGCGCCATCTATGTGTTAGGCCCGGGACTTTTCAGCCCATGTGTTAAGAGCTGTTTCATTTTTTAAATTCTTTGAGAGGCATTTAAGTAATAAAAAGTATCCAGAAATGGTAATAAATTCCTTTTCGATGATGAATTAAAATGCAGCATTAATTCATTTCATAAAAATAATCAACAATATGTATTAATTTTATTTATGAAAGTGTTTTTATCGATATACACTTATTTTGATACACATATTCATTTAATTTATGCATTTTATTGGTGTGTACTTCTCTATCAATAAAAATACATTAATTGTTCTTTTTTCATAAATCTTGTGATGGATCTATATGGTTCCTTCTACTAACCTCTTGGGAATTCCTTCTAGGGCATCATTTTTTCAACCAACTTTCTCTGAAGACAGGAAGCGTGATTATGCAAATTAAGTTTAATATATATACTCTGTATTCACGAGTTTGGGAGTTAGTGAAGTGAGAATAGATTGGATGTGAAGTGAATAGATGTGAAGAGAAGTAAATCGGCAGTGAAACGTATACGTAAACGGTGTACGAAACGAGAAGTTGGAATATTAAGAAAGCGCTTAGTTCAAATATTGGAGAAGTGTTTAAGTCCACGCAAAAAGATAGAAGATTGCAAGAGTTCAGGTACTGTGAACTGTAATCGAGTTAGAGAGTTAAATTATTAGAGTGGTCGTTAAAATAATCATTTCTGTATAAAGTTATCTTAAAGGTAGGTCTGCAGGATTGAATAAATTCTCCCCACGCAATCTCGTCTCACCCTCGTGCTCTGACTGATCAAAGTTAACTTATTTAGAGTGTTGTGTCTGAGTTGAAATAATGATAAATAAAATAATTGAAGTTCATCATGTCGTCTGATCATTTAGTTCCTCCTACACCTCTAGCCGGGTTGTATGGAAGAAGGGATGTAAATTTCTTATAATCTCTTATTTTTAAGTATAAAATAAAGTTTAAATGTTGCGTAAACTTCTATAATACTTTTATGCACTACCTAAAAAATTTTGGTTGTTTTCCGTTTCGCAGGCGCAAATCTCGCCTAGCAGACTTTACTGGTGACCAGATACTATTAACACATAAAAATATCTTAATAAATATTAGTTTTCATTGTGGTTTTTTTTTATCCATTTTTGATGCAATACGCAAAAGACGTTACTGATAAGTAAAGACCACGACTTGCTTAAAAAACGTAGTAGTAATAGGTAACCAGCTGGAATATTCCGTTTGGCGATGGCTGTATCCTTTTTGCCGACTTTATTGCCTGCGCCGGTGAAACGGAAAAGTACCAAAATTTTAAACTGTGTGCTAGAAATTTAAAAACTTATTCGTTGATAAAAATTAATTAGCATATTGTTTTCCATAAAATGTTCAAACTTTACATAATTTTGCAATAATTGTTTCATCCATTCAGACTTTACAGACAAAACTTAACTAAATTTTTATTCATTTAATGTTAACGTATCGAGTTTATCCCAGAACAATTTTGTTAAGTATTAAATACTCTTATATTATTATTCTATTTCGATTTAATTTGCTTATATACATGTCTCACACTTAACTATACTGAGCATTTTTATTTGAACAAAACCAAATTTTTCGTAAAATGGGTTGCCTATTTCGCTTTGCTAAGTTGTAACTGTAAATAGCTTTTCCTGTTACATGCCAAAACTAAAATTATTTTTAAAAATATTCTACATCAGCTAAAATTTATGAAGCATTCGCATGAATTTTAATGTGTTGGAATACTTTTCTAACAGAAAAAGTGCCCTAATAATAGGAGGGGGGGGGGTTAAAACTTGTAGAAATTTCTGTATAAATAAATAGCAGTGATGAAAGTGAAACTATATAAGTGAATTACTGTTTTGTTGATTCGAACTCGGAATACTCAAAAGAAAAGTTGTATGAATAAAAATCAATAAATCAGTTTGATACGTTTAATAAAAAATTTTATTACTGTCTTTCATTTCTTCGAGAGTTTTATAGCTTCTTGTAGCGAAGATATGAATTTTATGACCTCTCTATAAGGGAAGAAGTTATCAGAAATACACCTAAGCCCCTGTTAATCAAAGTAGGCTAGAATTGAACGGTTGAAGTTAACTTGTGCTTTAAAACGATTCGATTAAAATACGAAAACTTGTTCTTTATTTTATTTTGTAGCATTTGAAAGTATTAAAAATTCTTGATCCCTTGGAAATTATAACTTAATATCAACTTGGAGCATATCCAATAAAAACTTCCTCTTTTTAAAATGATTTGTTGCTATAAGAAGAGTAATGAAATTTTAAAAAAATGGCAAAAAGAGAATTATAAAATGAGAAATATATTTACAGTAATCTTTAAGAACATCGCTGGAAAAGTTTCAAAAAGGCATCTCTCATAATATCAAAGAGAAAAACAAGATCAAAATAAACAATCGTCAGAATACTAAGAAATTCAGCAATTTTCGCGGTTTCTTAACAAAGAAAGCAAAAACTATCTTTGAGAGACAAAAACAAAAATACTCCTTTGCTTATTTGCAAAGCTCTACGTTTTTATAAAAATTGGTATCTATTTTACGGAATATGTGAAAGTCAAATTGAGCTGAATATATGTATGAATATTATTTACTGTTAACATTTTTATGTTGAAATATTATAAAAACAGCAAGTATACATGCATAAAATCAGCCTTAATGAATTATCCCTATTATTTATTTATTAAAAAAATTATTCCTCATTCAAAATATCTCACATTTTATATACTAAATGCTATATTTTATATGTACCATGAAACACACATATATATTGATACATAAATTATTGATAAATTATTTAATTTTATATATTAAATATGTTGTTGCTCACACACACTCACAAATTTATCAATTCTCCCCTGCTTTCTATTTTTGTCTATTGATTCCTTAATCTTTAAAGTGTTATTTCAACTAATAATAATTAATAAACTTCGCAATGTTTCAATTTCATAATTGTACAGTTTATATTATATAATAAAATGGTTTACTAAATTAGAAGAGAAAACTGATAGGAATTTAAATAAAAATATTTAGAACAATTGAATAACAAGAATAAGATAATAGTACTAGATTGCTCTCTTTCTGTGAATTGCAATTATTATCAGTTTAATTATTTAAATGCAAAGCACAATATTCTAATGTCAATATTAGACTCTAATTTATTTGGTATTACTCTAAACTCTTCTCGTGGCTTTTAATATGTAGAAAACTCCTCTGTCGATTAAAAACTTACTTTAAATCCAGATTCGTTAAAACAAATTAATACTGCGGTTCTAAATATTTCAATGATATGCTTAAAACTATAAAATAAAATATGTCGGACAAAAACGAGTGTGGTACTTCTGTAGTTAGATCACTCAGTATCTATTGTATTTTCAATGAATAGTTCTAGCAATATCAGATAATTTATAGGGAATTTATTAGTCTTGTTAATTTAATATTTCCTGAGAACATTTCCTTATATGGAGAAGACGTTAGCACCTTTTTTTATTCAAATTCTCTTGAAATTCCAGAAGTTGAATAGAAACATATTTTTAATCTATTTCTTTATCTAGCGAGAAAAAAGTTGAAAAATTCTATGCTATATAATTATACTATTCTACTCTATAATATAATTTACAATTTTTTTCTCAAAATTATGTGAAACGAACGATATTATAGAATTTATTCAATGATACAAACAAACAAACTCAGTGGACTTCATACTCAGTTTTCACTGAATACCTACATGTTACGTGATACTGAGTATTTGACATAAGAAGCAAGAGCGCAAGATTATTAAGGACAACTGGGACATGGGACAATTCCATGCACAGCTCAATTTTTTCACAACATATTGACTGCTTTCAATTCTTATATGACTCCAACTTTTTGGTAGAGAAAGAACTAAAATGATACAAAACTCCACAACAAGCAATACCTTTTGTTTTATTGCCATTCCACCAAAACAAAATTTTAAAAAGAAAGAAGGAAAAAATGGTATTTATATTTTTAACAAATATCGTCTGTATCATAAAAAGAAATTAATATGAAATTTTGTTCTTGAAGTGATAACTTCTTTTGGCGCGTCTTGCTGGAGAGTAAACTCAAATGATGTGTTTTAAGAAGCCAAGCATTGTTACGCTCGGGTTTGTAACGCTCGTAACAATGGATCGGAATTTTCTGTAACAATGTAAAGTCCGTCAACAAAAAAGACTTACAACAATGACAAAATTTGGCTTCGAAAATTGGTTTTCAGCCTAACTGGAATTTCATGTCGTTGCTCTATTGACTGTATTAATTAACTTCGTTTAAAAAATAAATGCTTTTAAAGTGTAATTAATGAAATATATTATTATAATATCTATCTCTACAATGTTTTACATTTTTTTACAAATTTCTATGGATTTTCTTGGATTTAAATTTTTTTTTAAAAGTTATAACTATTTTAGTAGATTGGTACATTGTATATCTTTCTCAACGCTGCCAAGTTAGATGAGATAGAATATTGTAAAACTTCTTTAAAAATGTATGGAGTTTTGTAATTATGAAAATTTTCTATTTTTCTGCTTTTTTGTACATGAAATATTTTTTAAAAATGCACTTTTCCATTTCAAGGAACTATAAAAGTGCTACGAAAAAAATTGCTAAAATCACCAGATGCCAGTAATAATTAATTTTAAAAACCTACGACATAATTGACCAATTTAAGGTTTATGGAGCATGTGCAGAAAGACAACTTTCCGAAACATTACAACTGATAGTTTTCTTTATTTTTAAAAAAAGCCATTTAGAGTGAAAAACTCTTAAGAATATAAGAAAATGCTGAAATATTTACATCAGATAGTATTATTTACATTTTGAATCTTTCTTTATACGGTGAATGCAAACAAATGTCTAGGTTTTCTCTCCCATACATAATAATAATGAAAAATAATTTTATATGAGAATACTAATATCCCCTTGCTTTTTATTCACCTAATCCCTGAAATAACATTACAAAATTTGAAGTTATCACTTCAATCGTGTAGTCATAAGTACACACACTGTTTTTTTTTAAATATTAATTTTTCTGAACAGATATGAAAGAGAAATTAATTTTCATAATAATTTCTGGATAGATATTAATTTGGTTCATCATTACAATATTAATAGAGAAATTTGAAAAATGCTTTAACAAAACCAATATTTAATACAATCCCGTTGTTTTTTCCTCAGAATCCTAAGAGGTTTTCCTCCTGTTACTCCGTATGTTGGTGTCAGCCCTACATTCTGTTATTTGCTCAAAAACAAAAAGCCCCTCTGTTGCCTCCAGTTGTCACAGGTAAGAAATTCTCTTAACATTAAATTGTAAACTTGCCATTAATTGTTCTAAAAAATGTTGGTATATTTTCCTTAATAAAAAAAAAGATAAAATATTGATTAGTGTGATCAATTTTAAAGTTTTTAAGAAATAAAGAGTCAAAGTTTTTTACCCAAACATGCTTTAAAATATGAAATATGGAAGTTTACAGATACATAATCTAATTTTTTGTTCATTTTATAACTATTCTGCCTTAAGTGCTTATTTATTTTTCTGAGAACTTGTAATAATCCTACAATGTTAAAATACTGGGAGATTCGCTTGCGTAAATAAAAGGAAACCATTCAGTGAAATTCTATTTTTAAATAGATTTTCTACTAAAATAAAACTGAGAAAGAAAAAGTTCCACTTCAGTTTTTAAGGGAAAACATGTGAACTTCATACAAACATGCAAAATAACGTAAATTTCTGCTTAGGAATTAATTCATGAGCAAACTATAATATTAAGGAACTGAGTTTAAAATTACATTTAAAAGTTAATCACAATTACTGATAATTACCATTGAGCTTATTGAACAAGTAACTTCGCTTTAATGTACAATTAATTTGTAACAAATATGTTCTCCGTCCGTAAACGATATAATTAGCTAAAATTACACAACCAAGAATGTGTGCGTCATCATCAGTGTTTCACCATGCGAAGTTTGATTAACATTTATAAGTTATGATTTTAATTATTTATAATAATTCATCAAATTTTCATATCAATTTGTTTTATTATTTGCAGAGATTTCCTTTTTAAAATAAAATCTTCAAATTTCATGTTTGAGTTTTTAAATATTTGTTCATAGAAATTTCATTGTAAAAATTACATAGAATATTTTTAACAGCAAACATTGGAACTATCTCAAAAATACTATCTAAAGTCTGAAAATCCTTTGGTTGTTTTAAATTATAGAACGATATATATAATATATAATATAATATAAAAATATAAAAAAAAAAAAAAAAAAAAAAAAAAAAAAATTAAGATAAAAATCTATATAGACATATTTGTTACTTAGTATATATATATATACTAAGCTCTAAAGCATATAAAATAATCTAATCTAAAAAATTGATTTTCAAAATAAATTTTCTTACCAAAAATCATAGAAATCCATTCAATATATTTCTAACAGAAATTAACTTCTGAAGTTTCTATAATAGCTAGCATTTATGTAGTTTCTGCAAAGAGTATCGCGTAACTTATGATTAAATATAATTTTCTCTTTAATTTTAGAGTATTACGTTTATATTTATAATACCAATATAAAATATTCAATCAATAATAGTTGAATGAAATTATTATTATTATAGTCATTAAGGATATTATACTCCGCATTTTTATTGTTAAATTTTTTGTTGAAGTAACGTGTTTCTTAACTATTTTAGCTGCCATGATATTAAATTTTTCAAGTATGTGCCTAACTTCTTAAGAACAAAAACGTTTCAAAAATTTGCTTTCTATTATCAGTTGTTTATATCCATTTATCTAAATCTAAATAGTTTAAAGTACTCTTAATTTAAAATAATTCGACAAAATCTTTTGATATTGATATTTTATTTCGACTGATATTAAAATAATAATTTAGAATATACTGATCTTTTAAATAATCAAATTATTATAACTAAACTAATTTTAATAAATAAGAACCACAATGTCATTTTTCAAATATACAAAATATAATTATAAAAAGTCTATAAAACATAAATCACTTTTTAAGTTTTCAAAATTATTCAATGTAAAGCGAACCATGTATACAAAATACAAGCTTCAAAAAGTATACTCTGTAAGAGTCTCAGTCAAATATATTTGAAAATATATAATAAAAACAATGTTACTTTTTAAAGAAAAATTTACATACACAAGAAAATTTAAAGAAAAGAATTTTAAGAATTTTTTATAGCAAATATCGGAAATGTGTAATTTTTTCTCGAATCCTATTTTAGTCCACATTTGGAAATATCGCCCATCTTTAACTATCATCTTTAATGAGCCAAGTACCGTTGAAGATCTACCACGCAGAGGGGGCCGATGCACGTTAAGTATATCGAGGCTCAAACAGGTTGGTGTGGTGTGGCTGTTAGGAGAGGGGATGCTAACTCAAGTGTCGTCCCCGTCACTTGACCATGGTTCAAAATTACGAGGTCCGTCGCCAAAAACCCTCGCGTAGCTGCATAGCGTGACGTTAATATTCACTCTCACTTGGCGAATTATTTTCACATTATATCGAATTCAAAAATAAAAAATGATCTGTTGGCACAATTTGTTTTTCTCCTTTGCCAAAGTTGTGAACTAAAATAGGATTTTTCCGAATTTTGAAGCAAAACAGCGTTTTTTATACGTGATAATAAATTTTACAGCATAAGCATTTTTATTGTGTCAATAATTAACATTTCAATGAAACCTTAATTTTACATCTTTTCATTGCATGTACTAACTACATCAGACAATATCTTTTCCTATTTGTGAAGTTTGCATTGATTTATTTCTTAAGGTGTGTGACCACTGTACCTTCCGAACGGCAAAGAACTACAACTGGCCCAATCGATGCATCATTCTGGCAGCCGATTACGCTAGCAATGGCATCTACAACTTCATAGTGCCCCTTAGAGCTCATTTCCACAGCCCACAGACTCTTAGACCCATCGTTCTTCTTTTAGAAAAAAAGTATGTTCAGACACATTTTGACGTCTTCTACCCAAATGATAAAAATATTTCCAACTAAATATGGATAACCAGGTCTTCTCTCGTATAAATTTCTGTTTCTCTGCCTCTCCTTCATACTTTTTAAAATAAATTTATGTGAATTTTGATACTTAAATTTTTAACACATTTTTTTTTTATCAAAAATAACCTGCTTACAACAATTTTTAGTTTGAATATTTGAAAACTTAGGATAATTTTATTTTTTATTTTTGTTGAATAAGATTCAAGTAATATAAGAAATATAAATTTCAGTTTATAGATTGCTTTACATGAATTACCAAATCTTTAATGCTTTATTTATTTATTTATTTAAATTCCTCTCACCCAAAAGATTTTGAATTACTACATGTAATATGAATTTGTTAATATTTTAAGTATTCTTCTTGAATTAATGCACATCTTAGCACTATTAAAATTTCTGCAAAATATAAAGCTTCAAACTCAAGCAAGTTCTATATAGCATTTCTTTTTAAAAAATGGGAAGTTGCTCACACAGCAACTTTCTCTCTTTATAAGAATAAAATTTTACATTCTTTTATAATTCAGTTAAAAATACTTTTAATTAATTAATTGGATCTATAAAATACATCTCATGTACAAAAGCATTTCAATTGATTAAAATGGATAATTATTTACTAAAGTATTTAACATTAAAATTAAATATCTTAGTTTCAGTTTTAAAAATCTCTAAAATTGCTTAGAATTAAATAGCTTAGTTTCAGTTAAAAAATCTGCAAAACTGTTTCAATGAACAATTTTTATATCTGAAAGAATAGATGGCATTAAACAATTTACATCTCTTTAGGCCTCATCCTGCCTTCTTAGATGCCATATCATGGTTTCCTCTTGTATACTGGATGCTTGGGTCCATTGATGAGTGAGTATTATGCCCCTTGATTTTCTCATGTGGAAGCACATATTTAGATAAACCTCACTGTAGAGTTTTTTTCGCGGTTAGTTTTCAATAAATCCTGTATTTGTATTATATAATTTTGTTGAAAGAATCCAAATATTGTGTTGCTTATGAAAAGTACTTCATAAACTTCACAAAATTTTGTGCTTGAAAATTCTTATTTTAAATAAAGGAAATAAAAATTTGTGCACATGTCCATAGTTATTAAAAAGTATGTATACATCATTTAATAGAAAATATATTTAATAAAAACTAGATGGGGAGGTACCCCCTGTCTATCTGAAGGTGCTCCAACCCCTATTGTACAAATTATACGTCTGTCCATACTCATTTCTCTAATTGTAAAACTGTAAAGTAGTTACTTATTATAACAACCGAATTGGCGACATTGTTTGACATGGTTTGTGGCGACATTGCTGCGCATGGTTGCCAGTTCAGCGCCAACTTGGTCAGTTACCCTAAACGTTGGTATTGTTGCTATAGTACGTAATGAATTTTTATTACAGCATCACAAAAAAAAAATTTGAGAGATAATTGTTTTATCATTAAACTTTAACTGGTTTGTGACTTAAGGGAAAAGTTTTAGATTTGAAGAAAATAGTCATTTGTCCATGGGATATTTTATTATTATTAAGAAAATATTTTATTTGAAATGACATTCAGAATGATAAAATTGTTTCCAGAGATCAAAATTTCTTATCACTGATTTTTATTTCAAAATTATTTAAATAAACTTTTTTTTTACAGTCTTGATGACCTTTTACGAGCTGGGATCAATTTAGCAGACAGTGTTGTTGTCGTAAACAAAGAATCTTCCAATTCAGCCGAGGAGGATTATCTTGCTGATTGCAACACAATTGTCGCTGTACAAACTATGTTCAAGTAAGAATACTAATGTATTCCACAGCAATAGAAATGCCTTTGGTGCTATCGTTTCCATAAATGCATCATTTTGGTTACAGAATATAATTAATCTTGAAGCTTTTATAATCACATTTTCTATTTAAGCTTCTTTTCTGAGTTTCGTATATATTGCACATATTAGAAGAGCTCTTCACTAATTATCGGATACAATTTTCAATAAAAATTTTAAAGTATTGCGATTCTCTAACTTTTAATTATATTCACAAAAATTAATAGAAAAATATCATTTTGAATATTTATGAAAATATTTAACTTTCGTAATATGTGATTTTTATTGCCTTAAGTAAAACAAAGCCTAACTAAGCCTAAAATACAACCTCTGACAATTAAATTCGGTGAATGAAGTCAGAACTCGCCAATATTGCAACACTGGCAAAACAAAATGCTGCAAATGCGTAGTGGCAGGTGTAGACCACCTGCCCCCCTCCCCGTTGTTCAGTTGAGCATCGTTTGTGTTCCATGTAAGACATGCTTAACCAAGTGCTTGTTCATTGCTTTGGTTTTTAACTGAGAACAGGAAAATGAAGGAACAAACAATCAATTCAAAGTTTTTTTTAAACTTGCCAAGACACCGAAAGAAACGTATGTGATGCTGGTACGTTTTCATGAAGATCAAGCATTTTCATGAAGTGTGTGTACGAGTGATTCCCGTTTTCGAGAAGGTCGGAAAAGTGTTTCTGACAAAACCCGTAGCGGAAGACCGGTGAACTCCGTCAGTGACGAAAACATTTAGAAAGTGAGGAAATTAATCGCGAAAGACTGTCGATTAACTGTGCGCATGATAACTGAGGAACTGCAGATTAACCATGAATCTGTGCGACAAATCGTTACCTAGTATTTAAGGATAAGGAAAAATGTGGGGGATACGGTACAAGGCGTTTTGTTCATGACACTGCTCACCCTCACACAGCCAATATCGTCAAACAGTTTCTGGCAGAAAACGGTATGGTACAAATTGAACATCCACCATACTCGGCAGATCTCAATCCTCCAGACTTCTTCCTATTCTCTCGATTCAAACTCGCTTTGAAAGGAAAGAAATTTGAAGATATTCCTGACATCCAACGAAGCGTGACGAGGCTTTTGAACTCTATCTTGCAAAGTTTTCAGGACATGTATAGCAGATTTCAGTGGTGCATAGTTATTGGAGGTGATTATTTTGAAGTACAGTAAAGAAGCTTTCGTTAATATTTCGTTTACGTTATTGTTATACTACTATTCACAGAACTTTATTGTCAGAAGTTGTAGAATAATAACAATAATGTTATTTGTACAAATTTGCAGGAAGAGGGTGGTGGCGGACGACTGTAGTTAATTGAACAACAAATTTATTAATGGACTAGGATGAACAAATGACTATACGAAGACAAATCAACGTATATACACAAAGAAATATTAAAACAGGTCATTTACAGTAATGAAAAAAATGCCCTTGTCATAAACAAGATTTATAGCGCTAAAGAAATGTCTCTTTAGAACAGTCCCACAGCAGGAACTCATGCAGGTACAGTCTCTCTTTCTTACAGCGGACAACTAACAAGCAGATTTTATAAGTTTGACCAACTCACTTCTAAACTCCACCGACCTTTATATACAGTCATGGAAATTTCCAGAAGGGTCGATGCCAGTGCCTTCTCACATGTCCCTTCCAGGTTTCCGACATGACGTTTCACCAAATATGTCGCCAAGTGTGATAAAGAGGCCAATCTCTAGGTCTTTACTGCCCTTTTAGTTCACCTCTTCTAGGATCGCCATAACCTTATTCAAGCTAAGGCTGAGAAGAGAGTACTCCCCCCCTCAGGGACGCCTTAAGGCTTCTTGAGGCCCTGGGCCCTTTCGAAAATATAAGCCCTGGGACCCTGCACAAATATAGGCTCTGGGACCTTTCGTAAATATAGGCCCTGGGACTATACGCAAATGTAGGCTCCACCTCAGACCAATAAAAGTAAACAGTACACAGTATGCATTGTCAAACACTGGTACAAACCCGAAACAAATAAATGTGTATGACTTACAATCACACAAACCGGCTCGATCGACTGCCCCTTTTTGACTGAATGAGTGGTGATAGGCCTACGCTTATATAAGGATGAGGGTCATCACATGTAGCCAGTTGACATACAGTCCGAAATTCCTAGTTTTTCGGAGAATACAGCCGCAAATAACATTCCACCATCGAAATTATTCGATTCACTATCTTATTAAGGTTAAGACAAGAACGAAACGAGGCCCCCCTTGTGGCCGAGGCCCTGGGCCCAGTTGATCCATGCCTTAAGTCGTCCCTGCTTTCCCTATACAACTTTTTCTCACAAGTAGTATATCACTACAAGGAAAACAATATATCTGGTATGTTTTAGTAATATTGTTAATGGATCACAACTAAACGTTATCATCAAAAATATTTGGATATATCTAATGTTTTGTATAAAGAGAAAATGCTACGTATAAGCTACATTATTATTTGGATGAAAATCCAGGAGAGATAATAGAATATTTACGTATTATACCATCGAGACAAATTTCTTCTAATCAAAAGACATCGCCAGATGCCACAATAATAGCGCATATCCTCACAAAAATATAATGACAACAATAAATATAATGGTAAAACAATAAATATAATGACATCATTTGGCAAAACCTTTTGAATAGGTGGCGGCATTCTATTCGGCAGGATTAATGGTATAACACGTATCTATAATAGTAATAAATAGAGCGTAGATATACACATTGATGTGTGTGTGTGTGTGTGTGTGTGAAATTCGAACACTTTCAGCATTATCTGTTTTCACAGAAGTTTCATAAATGGTATTTGAGTAATTCAAAATTTCGCATTGTAAATTGTAAAATAATCGTAAGGATATATTTTGAAGAAGTTGAAAAAAAACTGTTCAAATTTAATAAAAAAATCGAAGAGAGCTACAGAAAACAGCAGTAGATTCATGATAAGAAATGCTAAGGGAAATTGTTCTGCTTTTTCCGCTGCATTTGACATCTGAAATGCTTGTGGAGATTCAGTCAGTTCTAGTACTGTTGCAACGGGTTATATGACATGAGTTGTCATGAAAGAGTCTCACTGAACTAGCCTTTTTTCATTGTTCCAAATAAACAGCGCCATTTTTTAAGAACAGTGCCTATCTCGCTGTTCCTGATCCACAGAAGAATGGAAAGCAATTTTTCGAACTGATGAGTAACGTTTTTCACTCTTTCAATCTCATGGACGAGCTTTAGTCCAGTGACAGTCCCCCGAATGTTTTCTTTCCGATTGTATTACTTCAACAGAGAAATTCTGTGATGGTTCGATGATGGAACGGGTTGATGTTTCGAAAATGCGACGCGACCCATTACTCATTCTGCGTATTTCTGAAATGTATCGTTACATGTTTGGACAAATACTCCATGTCAACAATACAGAACATTTTCAGGGTTATTTATCGTATTCCTCTACATGATCTCGCTATTTCCAACATTTCACTATGAGTGCAAGAGATCGATTCTTCGGAGAAAAAATCATTTTGTTAGATATAAGGTTACAGAATTCTTTTAAAAAGGATCAAACAATAGATTCTGAAATAATTCGCGACTCTCACTCATCTCCTTTCTCAATAACTATATAGGAATAATAGGAGAATCATACCTATAGACAATTTCTTTAACTTGGTTAAGAATATACCTCGATTTATAAGTAAAGACAAAACATGCATCGATAAATATTGATTGCTTTAATAGAGATAGTTTTTAAAATCATAAAACTATCCGACTTTTTTTGAATATGCCAATACCTGAATTGTGGAATATGCTAACATTTAATACTTTTGAAGTTTTTAGTGTGATTTATTTAAAGGTGAATCCAAATAAAAAAAGTGAAAAATAATGTCGTGTAAAAACGTTTTTTCTTTACTAGAAAACATAAATATAACGATTTAAGTAAACTTAGAACGAATTCAAATTTATTCTTTAGATGTTTATTTTTGTTTTATTTAAAAGTGTATGTTGATCAGATCTATAAATTTAGATGCAATAAGAATTCTCAACAAATATTTTATAATACAATGTTAGAAAAAAATTGCAGGGATATAAAGCCAATAAAAGTACAGTAATATCTCGACTTACGCAAATTCGGAGTTAGGCAATTTTTTTTTTAATTATTATTTTCTTTCGTTTCTGGCCCTAACTAAAAATAATTGATGTGTATTTATATGCGAAATTATACTACGACTTATGTGGTTATCACTCAGCCCTATAGCGTAGTTCGGAATGTTACTGTATTCTAAACATGACGTTGATGTAATTTAATATTCTCTGATGAAAATATATGCTATATATATTTTAATTGTGTACTTGGCAAAATAATTTATGCATCATTCTTTGTAAGAGTTTTATTATCATTCTGTTGGCAAAAAGATTCTGTAAAAATAAGCAATATTGCAAAATTTCTGATGGATTTAGAGGAATGTTATAATAAATTAGAATTTGCGCCAGAGAGATAATAGCACAATATATTGCTTAGTATTAGCATTTTTAAATCTTTTTTTGTAAAATTTTAGTGCATAACTTAACTTTTTTACATGTGAAATATAAGATTCATATATTGCTATAAATCTCTTGTAAAAAAGATAAATAAGGAATAGAAAAAAAAAAAATTTTTATCTTCCTTAGGTTATTTCCAAGTGTACGTATCATCACAGAATTAAGTCAGTCGTGCAACATGCGCTTCATGCAATTCAGAGCTCGGGATGCTTATGCCCTACATTTGTCGAAGATGGAAAAAGTAAATACAATTTATTATAAAATATTGTTATAGTTACTGTTTTTGTAATGCCTAACATCAATGTATCACTATACAAAATAAATTGATCAATTTTTTTTTTTGGATTAAATTTGTATAATTTCTAGCAAATCGTTTTGGGTAGATATAATTATAATATGTTCATTTAAATAAATCGTTTGCTATTACTATTAAGCTAATAACTTCCCATAACTGATTTGTAAAATAGAAATTCCGAAAAGTAATTCACACGGTGCATGTTCTTACACAACAATAACGAAATGTAAAACAAGAGATCACGCCCAAAGATTCGAATATATCTACCATATGATTCTAAAATATTAATTTATCCATCAGTTTCTTTCGGAGCATAAGACGATGACCAAGTCAGCAGAATTAGTGTTATCACTGGACTGAACTGAAATGAAAAATAACTCCACAATTCAAGATTTGATTTGGAGTTTAAAGTAGCTATAATTGTTTTATTTGATCGTGTTGCAGTAGGGTTTCTAGAATAATGTATGAGTTGGGGAAACTTAAAACGATTTCCTTTGCATAAAGAAGTTCATTAGATATCAAAAACTGTATAACTAGACATTAATAATTAAAACAGTAAAAATATGCGATCTAAGGAACAGCGAAAGAAAAAATTTTAAAAATCTTAAAATACATTTGAGTATGAATTAACAGGATCACACAACTGGATAAAGAAAACTCAATATTTAAGGATTTATTGATCTGATTTAAAAGACTGAAATTTTTTGTTATTTTTAAAGAAAGCGTTGTATCTAACAAATTTAGCACTGAATATTATCGCAACCTATTGGCAACATTATACGAAACAAAGCTCCTGGTTGCCAATTCAGCGCGAACGACGCATAGGAAATCGGAGTTGCCAACTTGGCGAACGTTGGCATTGTTGCGATAGAACCAAACAAGTTTTAAATGGTGCTTTCCAAAATTATCTCTCATTTTAACTGTATTCATTTTTAGAGAGAAAAGGATAGAGGCTCTCATATATCATACATGTTTCGATTGCCTTTTGCTGCGGGAAATGTCTTCAGCGCAAGTATGCTTGACACTCTTCTGTATCAGGTAGGTAATATAACATTCATGAAAAACAGAAATAAACATTAAGGAAAAATCTAATATATATATATATATATATATATATGTTATCTACATTTGTAGTTATAGTACTTACGTATTATGCCATCGGCCAATTCTGTTGAATCAAAAGGCTTTGACAAACGCCGTGATATGCAGCCAAGAGTCGCAAACCATTCCCGAACACTATAATATCATGCTTGAACACAATAATAATGATAGCAGCATTTGCCGACATATTTTTAATTGGTGATATCTTTTGATTCAGCGAAATTCGTAGACGGTATAAAATGTAAGCAACGTTATTTTCTTTTGGAATTTTCAAAGTTTTAATGTACATATAAAAATGTATTTTAAAAGGAAAAACTCAAATTCTAAAGGCCTTATCACACGTATACATATTTGAAGCAGTTTTCTTAAAAAGCAAACATTTTGAGCAATTTCTACCCAGTTTCCATAGCAATGGCTTCGAACAACTTTTTCCCATTGAGCTGAAGGAATTGTTTGAAGTTAAGGTTGCTCAAATTCCAGCCAATGGGGTTCTTCGGCTCTCTACGTCATAAACAAGATGGCAGCCTTTGTTTCGTCAAAAGTATCAGAAATGACGTATAATATTCTAATCGTGTATTATATTTCAGTGGTGTATAATATTTCAATGGCGTATAATATTTTAAGCAAAATGGTGCTCCATTTCTGCTTACAACCGTTAGCAAAAGCACAAACAGAATAAAAGAAATATTGGCAAGTAATTTTTAAATGAGAAGATAGAGCACGGCTGACTTCAGAGCGTATCGTTTTGTTTACGGTAACCCTTCACTCTTATACCTGCTTGAAATATTTCCCGAAATGGCTGTTCCAAGCATGCCTTCCATAAAGCCTTAAGAGTGAAAATTGAAAATAATATTGATACGGAAACTTCGAACTCTGTTTCTCTGTCTAAGAGACATTGTGGCTGGAAAGTTCGTTTGTCGGCCAATGGGGACTATTCTTTTAATAATAATAAATTGATAGGAATGAGTGTAGCGACAATTGTCGTCAATAACTATCGCCAAAAATTTGATGACAAAAATAAATACATCCATTAAAATCTAGAAGGATCTAAGATGATAATTTCGTAGGAAAACTTTAGATGTACTTCGAAGATTCTTCCCATTCTACATAAGAACGATGAAGGGAAGCAACATTGGAGTCAAACATTTGTATTTCAATTGCATTTTGCAAAATTGTGATTATGGATTTGAATTGCTGTGTTCAACATTTCTCCGATTTTTGAATCTGCGCAATTTTATATTTATGTGTGTGTGAGGTACCTCTTCCCTGTTAAAAGAAAAATCTATTGTAATCACGAGAGAGTTCCAAAACAAAAGTTGCGATCCATTCCAAAAGAATTATAATGGCGCAGACTTTTCCTAGACTTCATTGAATTAGTAATCACGCAGCGATATGAATTCTTAGATTTTTTGAAGAATTTTAGCCTCATTTTCTTTAAAGTTCTCCCAGAACGATATTTTCAACTAATAATTTTTAATATCATAATTTCCTCTTTGAAATTAAAAAGAATCAGAAATATAAGATGGCAGCAATTTAGAATTTATTTTTCATAGTTATTTTTCTGTAATTCTATAAAAGTAAAATCAAGAAGTTTTGAATTAAAAAGAAAACATTAACAACATATCTTATTTTGAAAGAATGGTTTCCCATTTCCTACTATTTGCAAACTGTGCATCGATATTAATCATATTAAAAAAGGGGGTTTGCCCAAAGCAGCATCTAACTGTAAATGTTTTCTTAAAAAAAAGTTCATTATTGCTTTCCTTTTATCTTTGAAAATTTTCGTTTTTGTGGTGTTATTCCAATCAATTTGTTTTTAGTCTAAAAAAAATTATCGTTTCAAATTATATTCAGCGAATATCATGCCGCTTATGAGCTAAGTAAGTAAATAAGTAAGCAAGTAAATAAATAACGCTGTTATTTCCAGCCCTTGTAACTAATAAAGAGCCTAAAACGTAGAAAGACAGAAACTGCAAATAAATCTTTCAAAAGTTAATCACTAACAAAAAAAAAAGCTTACGCGCGCGGAAATACTTAAATTATTTAATGAAGAGAAGTTTTAGAATATTTTTATTATATTTTATTGTGTAGCATTATCACATTTTAAGGAAAAAAACTAAAAAACAGTCTAAAATATGGAATACACTATCGTCAAAGGTAATTAAGGGGAAAATCTTCGTAAAATCTTAATAATTTAACGATTTTCTTAGAAACCACTTTACTTGTGCATGAAATCTCGTAAGTGAGGTGGATAATAACCATTAATTCTCTAATACTTTTGCGAGATACTTTTTTTCATAGTTTTAACGAATATCAAAAGAAATTTGTTTTTACTTGTAGATGAAGACATTTTTTTTTAATATTCATTATCTTGAAGGATACAAAATATCCTTGTAAATATAGAAAAAAATTACATTTCAATTTCCTGTTATTGATAGTAAAATACATAAGTTTAATGCAATATTTCTAAAAATCGCGTGAAAAAATCATTATTTTTTTTCTATATCACATGCGTTTTGAAAGAAATAAAACTTAATTAAGTTTTAATTAAGAATCTATATATGTAAAGCAGAAAAGCGCGACTTACTCATCACGAGATCAGCAGAACTATTTGACCTAAGGACTGGAAATTTGGTAATCGTTTCTTTTGTTAAATAGATATGCACTAAGAACGTTTAATTCGTTAGATTTTCGTGGGAAATATCGCCTCCCAAGGGGGGGGAGGGTTCCGAGGGTTAAAGGATGTTATAGACAAATATTCTCGCGTTTCTTTAGCTATTAGACTTACGTACTGGAAATTTGGCTAGCATGTTTCTTCCGTTGATTAATCCACCAAAACCAAGTTGGGCGGAAATCGACTCCCAAGGGGATCTGCAAGGAATTAAGGGGTATTATAGATAAATATTCAGTTTTTTGAGCTAATAGATCTACAGACGAAATTTGGTAAGCATATTTCTTTTATTGAATAGAAATCACCCAAGGGTTTTGTGTTAATCCACTCCCAAGGGGGTTTACGAGAGGATAAGATGGCGTTATACATAAAAATTCCCGTTTCTGAAATTTTAAACCTACGGACTTGAAATTGGACGTTTCTTTGGTTAAATAGATTCGCTAAAACCAATTTTTCGATATCGATTTCTATGGGGAAAGGGGTTGCGAGGGGCTAAAGTGGGGAGTTGTAGATAAAAACTCACAATTTTGAAATATTAAACATACAGGCTTTAAATTTGTAAAATATTTTGTTTTAGTTCAGTAGAAATCCACTAAGTACAAGTTTTGCGGAAATTGACTCCTACTTTGAGTTTTGAGAGATTAGGGGGGGGGGGCGTTGGAGATAAAATTGGGAAAGTATTTATATATATTATAAGTACTATATATATATCTTGAAATTTACTAAGTAAACTCCTTTTGTCGAGTACAGATCCGCTAAGAAAGATTTTTTTTCTGTGGAAATCGATTCCTAAAGAGGGTTAGGGGAGCAAATAAATTTAAAAATTCAATTTTTAATTTATTAAACTTCTAGATTTTTAATTTAGTAACCATGTTTCTTCTGTTGAGTACTGTCTGCTAAGAATGATTTTTGCGTAAATGCTCTTCTAATGGGTTTCTGGGGGTTAAGAGGCATTATAGATAAATATTCTCCTGTTGAAACTATTAAACCTACAGACTGTGTCTTCCAGTCTGTAGGTCTAATAGTTCCAATAGTAGAATATTTATCTATAGACTTTACCTAATATTCTAATAGGCTTTACATCTAAACCTATTAAAATCTTTTTCAATACAATTGAATGCTTAAAGCTAGGACATAAATATCAGTAATTTAAAAATAGTATATATCATTCAACATCATGAACTGCTCAGCAAAGCGAGCGGGTAACGGCTAGTTGTATAACTATAAGAATACTTGTCAAATAAAAGCAAAAACGGAAATAGTCATCAAAAATACTCGTATAACATCCGCAACTAAATAAAACTTAATGTTGAGACCTCAAAAAAATTTCAGTTGTGATATTAATGAGTTAGCAAATTTGACATGTATCAGCTCTTTCACGCAACTGCCTTAAGGATTTCAAATCCTCGATTCGACAGAAATTACGCTTGACGCTAGTTAGCGACTAGAACAACTAGAATACTGCAGTCGCATTTATGACTTGGCAAATTCAAACATTTAAAGAATTTTGGTATGTTACAGCTCGACTTTCTTCATAAATGTATTGAATACCTAACATATTTCATAATAAAATTACTTTTTTCGTTTTCCCTTTGATTTTAGAAATGAAAAAAAAATATCGCTTGACAAATAAACGAAAAATTCAAAAAGTGCCGAATAAAAATATTTTTATCATCAAATATTCAGTCATAAATTTAATACTAGACGCCTTTTTTTTTTTTTTTTGAAAAAATCCCTGCATTCTCAAACTTATTTTAAAAGCATCTACAATATTCGAAATTTGGGTTCCTTATGAGTTAGGGTTAAAACAGATGCGCCGAACAAAGTGCATTGATAAGGGGAAAATTCTATTTAATTTTAATTAATCAACCCAC
This sequence comes from Trichonephila clavata, assembly GCA_019973975.1. Classification (NCBI taxonomy): domain Eukaryota; kingdom Metazoa; phylum Arthropoda; class Arachnida; order Araneae; family Nephilidae; genus Trichonephila; species Trichonephila clavata. The sequence continues at coordinate 40,447 of BMAO01003783.1, read as the reverse complement.
ACAATTTAACGGCCTTTTAAACTTAATTTGACCCATTGACAATTGCATCAATTTTAATCAGTTTCGATAAGAATTGCAAAATTATTATTTTATTTTATAAGTACTTTTATTCAAAATCTATCTTTAATAATATTTTTCTACTTATAAAATATATAGCAGAAGTAGTCTATCTTCAGTATCAATAGTACTAACAAAAGAAATTGAACTGATATTTTATTTCCTATAATATTATATTCTTATCAAAATATTCACTTCTGAAATTTGAACATTGTTCTACATACTTGTTTTTCATTCAATCTCATGATGGTTTATTTTATTTATTTATTTTTTTTTTTTGTCTATTGCTTTAGAATTTTCTGAATTTTGATAAATGTTGTAAGATTTATTACAAAATTTCCACAAAACTATTTGAGTTCCACATACTAAATCTAACTCGTGAAATAGAAATGATCAGGTCATCAATTTATGTTAAATTTGTCATTTTATTATACTTATAGTAGAGGATTATAAATGCTATAAAATTCTAAAGAAAATGAAAAAAACATTTTGGGGAAAATTACATAAAAGTTCTATAACTCTCTACATTAAAAATATATATTGAGCTATTCGAATAAGAGCCAGACATGAAAACCTCTCCTTTCGAAATCAATTGTGTATTCTGCTTTTTTAAAAAAACTACGATTAGACTCATCGAAAGTAAATTTGGGGTGCCGGCGCGGCTCGTACTTGGCCGCAGACACAACAAAGAGAACAGTTTTATACTTCATACTTTTGATTCATGGAATGGGAAGTCAGAACAGCTTGATGTTTGAAAAATACAGGAATACCGATTATTTAGATGAGATGTATCAAGGGATTACTTTATTTTTGCAATTTTTAAACCGTGAGTAGGTGCACACTCGATACTAACATTAGTAAACGCGTGGGGTGACTGAGTCACCCCAATCCTTTTTTTATAATTATCTTTACTATACACGATAAAAATTGTAGTTACAGTGAATAATTTAACTAAGAGAATGTATACTGCCTACTTTTAAGGACTTTTCAATTTTTCTTTCGAGAAAAAAATCGAGAAAAAATATCAATCAAATTGAATCAAGAAGTTACAAATGTGCATGACTTCCATAAAGGACACAAATCACAGACACTTTTCGCTAACATTACAGAAATGCTATTTGCAGGCAAACTGTCAAATTTTGTTCAAGTTATTGTCATTTGATGATGGACAAATAGCATGGTTAACATTTTCTTGCTTGTGTTTTTTTGACAGGCCGAAGTGTGTCTTGTGGTGCACTTTTGACTTCATATTTTTCTTGGTGGAGTTTTTTAGGTAGCTTTTGAAATATTTTGGAACAAAAGTGGTCGCGCGGAGAACTAAGTCACAACATGTACCCATAAGATTATAAAAATAAAACGTTTGCCACTCCCAAAATAAAAGAGGGACATATGTGACAAATACACTTCAGTTCCTATGAAAACAGTCACATGGGAGGATATTGTCAACATTGGTAACAAATAAACTGTTTTCCCAAAATTGTCAATTTCGTAAGCCCCACGCGTCGCTTCCGAGAAAATTATAAGAAATTATAATTATTCTACTGTAAAAATTAGTTTCTTACCAGACCAAATATCAAACGTGTTTTTGTGGGTATTTTACTCTATCATTCCCGGTAACATACATCTCCAATTTTCACACTCTTTTATAAGTTTCACTTGCATGTAAGGGAATCTTGGAACTCGATTTTCACCCACTTAAAAATTTCAGATTAATTCGAAATTTTGCACACTTGTCAAGGACCGATGACAATACATAATTTCATAATTTTGCTCCATTGTCCTCATCAGGAATCACGATAATCAGATTTGGTGATAATTCCATATACCACTTCCAGATTTGACAACTTATTGCGCATACAATTTTCAGATTTGGCGACTAATTCCATTTACCATTTCCAGATTTGGCGACTAAAAGAAAAAAGATGTAACCCTACAGCGAGTGTTTTTTTAATTAATACACATGTGGTTTATAAAAATAAAACAAACAAAAAAATTGTTCTGCATGTGAGAAAGTGGAGGGTTGGTGGATGTTATCAATTTCTTACTATAATATAAACATTTTTCTGAAAATGAAAATTTAAAAAAAAAGGCTCGTAATGAGAAAAAAATTATTTATGTTCTAACTGCTAAATATTTTTTTATTTTTATAAGGCAATACGTTTAGAAGTGATGATACGAATTAACATTATAGCAATACGCTTAAAAGGTGAGAATACGATTGACACTTAATATTACCATGTTTTTATTAACTCGCTTTCTTTAATGTCAGTCCGGGTGGAATTTTGCAATTGATTTTAAACTGTGTGACTTTCCGATGAGCTAGAGACTTGAATTGTGGACCATATCTCAGAAGTGGATGACAATGCATGAAAATGTGAAAAAAGAAGAAGAAAAAAAAACGAAAAGGTGGAATTTTATACTTTTTAGTCCGTTATAAAAACATGGTACATTAATTTTTTTTTTAATTCGAACTTTTTTCTTCTTATTATACATTTTATTTGTTTGATCTGTTCTTTTGAGACGGAATCTAATATAACGATACGGGACTCATCCGAGGCCCCGTAAACAGAGAGAATAAATACACTTCAGACCCTTTAATTAAAATCCATTGAAGAGCAAGACTTATTCCAGCACCCACGTAATTCTGGCTCCAAATATCAAACTCAAGGATAAATTCAACAATGAATAAATGACAGTTTAAAAAACTAAAAAACACACTGTTATTGTAGATCGAACTAAAAAATGAAAAATAAATTATAATTTAAAAAAAAACTAAAAAACACACTTTTATACTAAATCGAACTAAAAAGTAAAAAAATAATTCTTAATATAAGAATAAAATGGTGAACGAGAAAATTAATGTCATTGGGGTAAAAGCGTGGGGTGCAATTTCGGAATTGAAAGAAGTTGGAAACTTTAACGATTGATATATTTATAGAACACCCCACGCTTTTACCCCAATGACATTAATTTTCTCGTTCATCATTTTATTCTTATATTAAGAATTATTTTTTTACTTTTTAGTTCGATTTAGTATAAAAGCGTGTTCTTTAGTTTTTTTTAAATTATAGTTTATTACAATTAAAAAACTAGAAATTCCTAGTTAGAAAATTATTTATTAGAATTAACCTTAAAACTAACTGATTAATCATTAAACATTTCTCAAATATACATACAGGGTGCCTACAAATTAGTTGCGCAATTTCGTAAGCTAAGAACTTTCGAAATATTAAATGACATTAATCCGTTTAAAGTCAGACTAGTAGGAATGTGTCGTAAGTTTATTCATAGAGGGTGTTATGGGTTATAATGTAAGGATATGGGGTTCGGAAAATCCTCATGAAAGATATAGTCCCAAGGTAAACGCATTTTTCTTCAATGAAAAGACTGTTGCAGAGATTATTTACCTAGACACATGCTACAGAATCTTCTTATGCCATTCAAAAGAGGGGAAATGCCAGAAGTTAACATTTTTCAACAGGATGGCGCCCAGTGCCTGTTTATCTACTGGGGGGTTGGGTCGGGCAGCCAGAAAAGCTCGACTCATACCTGATTTTTTTGGTTATAAATTTCGATCCGCTAATCCCAGGAGGCCTGTAGATCTTCTGCACCCAGGACCCGAAATGACCTTAAACCGGCACCGATGGCACGCCTTATCACTATTACAACGACACGTTACCTCTTACCTCAATGTTGAGGTACCAGTTTCAATTGATCGTGGATAGTGCCGGTTTATCCATTGAGCACCCAGTGCCCAGATAAGCTGGATTTAACCAGATTTTCTGATTATAAATTTCTATCCGCCAGTGCTGGAGGGAGGGGGCTGCAGATCTGCACCCCTGGCCCGAAATGAGCTTAAATCGGCACTGATCATGGAAGTGTTATTTAGGGGTCATCATAATCACTATTAGATTTTAGTGCATGGGGTTTTGAAAAGGATCAAGTGTACACTTCGTCATTTCTTATATTCATTCATGAATTAAAATAAAAAACCTACTCTACAATTAACTTGAGCGACGGAAACATGCTGACAGATCTGTGACAAGAACTGATTCACCAATGGGACCTTTGCATAGTAACGAAAATAAGTCACATCAAACATTTCGATAATGATAAACTTGGTCGTAGCCACCACCGTGTCAATGATACGGGGCCCCTAAGCTAGAGGAGCCCCAACATGTGTAAACAAAAAAATCATAAAATGTTAAGGGACTCCAAAAAAGGATCCACAAGGAATTTTCGAAACTGGACTAGCTACGCCATTGATGATAAACTTGGACTATTTCTCTATCTTGTAACACTATGTACTTTTAATTCTTTTCCTGCAAATAACATGCAATAAATTATTCTTTTTGCCCAACTAATATGTAGACATCCTGTATGTATTGTGTCATGCATCAAATGCTTACTGTTGGATAACACAAAGCACATACTAACTTTAAAATTCTTCAATTCAAACCATTTCAAGGGGTAGAAATTCTTGTAACATAGTCTAACACACATACAATAATTGCTAATTATTCACAGCGATAAATTAGTATTAAAAGTATCATCGAGTATTGTGTATAAACAAATTATCAACATATATATCTTGGGTGTTAATGAGCGTCACGCTCTGAAGCAATACGAGGGCTATTGGTGATGGACCTCGTACTTTGTGTCATGGTCAGTAGGCGAAGGTGACACCTGAGCTGTCATCCTCCTCTATGAACTTCAACACGCCTGCTGGAGGACTTTGAGCCTCATCAGATTTAACATGCAGCATGCCTTCTACACGACGGGTCTTTAGTTGCACTAGGACTCAAACTCAAGACACGCAGCCTACAAATCTGTGACCATGACCACTAGGCTACCACACCCGCAACTTAAATTTAGTTAGATTATTAAAGCTTCAACTGCACTTGATAATTAGATGACAACTTTATTAAAGCGTTAAAAATATAAACATGAAAATTAACGGATATTTTTCCTGTATTTCCTTTAAGAGCCACGAGCTTTTTATCCCTGGAGAAGAAGAACAAGTAATGTAAAAAAAATCTTTAAAGTCAATTCCTAATTAGATCAACAACAAAAAAATTATTTTAGTTTCTTTTTATTAAATGGTTACAATTAATATAAATGTGTATATACATATGGCAAAATCACAACATTAAGTGGCAATTAATTTTATTGATTATCGTTAAAGTATCGTATTGTCATCCAAAACAATCGTGTATATAAAATTTCATTTCAACCGAATACTTTGAAACGTGAGAAAAAAAATCTTTTAAAGTTTTGACCAAGTCACTAAAGAGTCTAATCACTAATCAACTCTTTAAAAAATTAATTTCAGTCTATAATTTTCATTATAAATAAATTATCGTATTGTTACCCAAAACAATAGTGTTTAGAAAATTTTAGCTGAAATGACTGCTTTAAAATGTGAGAAAAAAAACCTTTTCAAGTTTTGACACAAGTCGTCAAAATGGTCACTAATTCATCAAAAGTGATGCCAACTCGGCTGTATTTATAATTCTTTGATTTATCAGTTTTAATCAATTAATTTTTATTAATTATAATTAAAATAATGTATTGTCATCCAAAATAAGCGTGTGTATAAAATTTCAGCTCAATTGACTGCTTAAAAAGGCATTTTATTAACGATTGAAAATTTGAACAAGATAAATATATATAAACATAAATATAGAGAGAGTGTGAACTAATAGTAGGAATTGAAAAAAGAGGAAATCATAGGCGGGGATTCATATTTAGACAAGATATTTGTGTTTCGTATTCAAATTAAAGCAATATTTTACACATCTGCGAGTACGAAAGAATAGCAAAGAATAAATTAAACGCAAACAATTCAACTCCTTAAAAAATGAAATCATTAATCTCTAACCGATTTTCATGGGGTAAAAATCTTCGTGCAGTTCTATATGCTTTTTCAAGAATTTTTTTTTATCATTAACATTCGCTTTTTGAAGCTAGGTTGATTAAGGCAGTTTGTATTGTAAAATACCAAATTCACCTTTCATTTCAAACCACATGGGTAATACTTAATTTATAACCAATGTGAGAAAATTTCTTTGGTGCTTTTAAATACTCAAATGCAGAATGTTTTCGTAACCTCATAAAATATTCATCATTTTCTACAATTAACCTTCTCGTTAATAATACATTTTATAAAAATATGAATAGTTCCACATTTGTTACCAAATATGCATATTTTTTACGAGGGGGCCATTTCAACGAATAGTATGCGTTACTCAAGATAAATTTCAAACTTAGTTATTAAATCTGCAATAATACTATGCGATTCAATAAATTTTCCTATGAACGGGCATAGGCGTTGCATAAACCGGTCAAAAGTAATAAATGAAAGATTTTTCATGTTCTCGCTCGCCGTTTAAATCCTTATTCATGACTTTGGGATATCCAGGCATTATATGTATCCTGGAAACCATTCGGATTTAATTTATAACTGCAACGGGAAATTTCATCAAATATTCAAATATCGCAGATAGATATTATCCCCTCAAACCACAAATTAATGAATCACTCCCACAAATCTGTGAATTCCAGAAATGAGAAATATCTTGTTAGGTACTAACTTGGATTAAGTGATATAAATTAAGGAAATCAAATCTATAATGAAGCAAAATCCAATAAAACACTTATTGAAAAAGGTTTGAATAATCCAGTAACTAGGAATGATAATAAAGTGGCAAATTTAGAACAGATATAGAATTATGAATGAAATATATCCCAGTAAAAAATATTGGAAAGCCTTATTATGCAACACACATTCATTCAGGGTTTCTATCATCAGATATATACGATCAAATATATACGATTTTAACACCCTTTTATAAGCTTCACTTGTATGTAACGGAATCTTTAAACTCAATTTTTACCCACTTTAAAAGGTTAGATTAATTCGAAATTTTGCTCACTTGTCCAGGACTCGGTTCCCTCAGACACTGTCCCAACACCATTGGTTCTACAAGGCAGCATCCACTCCGGTCCATGTCCTGTTTGGTACCACATGTTATAAGCCACACAGATGTGACATAAATCGTCATGTCACTCCGACGCAAATGCACAATCCCAAGAGCATATCTTCTTCACAATAGTGGACCATCCTTTCTGAATACATATGTAGCAAGGCCATGTGTCAAAAGAAAGATATGAACGGCAAACAATAGGTGTGTGTGACCGGTCTATCGTCCACTTGAAGAAGGATTGCAATAAAAATATTTTTTTGCCTGTGGAACCAAGAAACACAAAGGGACGGCAGGCAGATGGTCATCAAAGGGGCTACGTTACAGTGGAGCCACCCAGAGACCATACAACACATAATGTGTAAGCTCCAACCTGTTTGCTACAGTCAAACTCTGGACCCCTTAGAGCCTCTCCCCTGCAATGCGGGGTGTACGTTACGCCACTGATGATATTAGGTTTTAAACACAAGACTCGACAATGCCAGTCACGAGTTCGACACCATGACCTTTCGGTTATTGCGACAAAGTTATTTTCTTAGAAAACTAAAAGCTAGCGTGATTACTAGAACAGGGATGGGCAACCAGGGACCCACGGGCTACATGCGACCCTCAAAGAGTTTTTATGTGATCTGACCGAAGAGTTTTTCTATCTGTGTTATGAAAATCCCCTTTTCAATAGATTTCTTCCCCGGGCGCGATCAAGGATTTTTGTTTTCACTATCAGAAAAACAAAATGCTCCTTTTAACAAACAACAAAGTGCTCCTTTTAAGAAATTATCTGCAGAGTTTGGAGGAAGATGTCACAAAAAGATTTCAGGATTTTATGAAAATTAACCATTTCAATTTGCTCTCTCACTTATACCTTTACTTCAAATATTGATACAGTCCCTAAGGAGTTGCAGCTTGAACTTATTGACTTAAAGTCAGATTACAGTGTTAAGGAAATGTTTAATGCTATGACATTGACTTTTACAAATTTTTGTCACTTATAAAATGTTTATGTATGAAGAAATTTGTGGGGAAATTGTTTTTCATATTTTAGTCGACATACATTAGTGTAAGCAAAGTTTTTCTTGTATGAAAATCAACAAGAATAAATATAAATGCAAATACAACAAAATGATATAAACTTGCAGGCTGTGATGAGAATTTAAACAAGCAATCTCACTCCTGATTTTAAAAAAATCACAGAAAAAAATGATATATATATAGGGCCTATTTGTCTCATTAAACTGATTCTAAAATTAAACGTACTTGTGGGTGTGCAGCTACAGACAATCAAGGCCGCTTCTACCAGGTATGCACCCACACGCGGGCGCCGCATATAGTTCTATCAATCAAGCAAAATATTTTGCGAATTTCTCAAAATAAAACTTATAATAATTCAAATAAATATGCTGAATTTGAAATAGTCATTGAAAAATCAAAATAAGTTCCGCATTTTCCCGATAACATAGCGTAGTTTAAGAAATATATAATGTTAATGCACAGTGTGCTTGTCCCTAGTCTTTATACACATCCTTCATTTGGTAGAAAAATTCGTAGCAGAACCAGCAATACAGAATTTTTTTTTTTTTTTTTGCTTACCAGAGATATTGGCGGAGCAATGTGGATCGAAATTTAACAAAGACGTCTCAAAAATGATTTTTGATAATGTTTTCTTACGAAAATAACTAATATGGAAAATATTACTTAAGATATAGGACTGTCTAAAATCAATATGCATTGAGAGAAATTAAAAGTTTTCAATTTAATATTAGTCTTACAATATAGAAAAACAGAGAAAAAGAAGTTGTTTTTGTGTCTATTTGCATTTTTATTAAAGTTTTATTTTTCACTCTTATAGGGATAGATAAGTTTATAACGTCAACGTTAAATATTAGTCAAAATATGAAAAATCGCAAGAAAGGCGGCACATTTGGGCTTTCCACGCAGGCGGCCGACATCCTAGGATCGGTCCTTAGATAATATGAAATTAAACTTAACTCAGTGGCACAACAGCCTATAAATGGCCAAAACCTACAGTGCTCATGATACATGACCTTGGGCGCTGAGGTGCATGAGCAAATGTCCCTATCAGGTGGTAAGTCTGAAGCGAAACCCCCAGTGTTTAATCCCCAAGCACTCTTGGTACTCATTTATCGACCCACTGAAGGGATAAATGGCTGAGTCGACCTTGCCCAGCCCGAGGATAGAACCCCGAACCTGTGGAATTGAAGCGCGATACTTTACCACTCGCCTCCAATATGTAATTTGCACAGTAAATATATAAATTGCCACTGTTTTATTTAACTTATATTTATTATTTGTAATGAATGTACTCCTTTTAAAAGATGCGGCCCTCCACTCCACAAAAAAGCCCGCGAACCAAACAAGTTGCCCACCTCTGTACTAGAATATTACTTTACGTAATTACTTGAATACTTCCCTTCCAGCAAATTTATATTGTCCGGCTTTGTATTCAATGTCTAGTATTTAGAAACTGCCATTTGGCAACCCAGCATTTTTTATGCGTATCTTAGGATGGTACAGAAAATGACAAAGGTTAAAGCATCCGATAAATACGAGCGTCCAAGACCATTATCCTTGAGGGAAACCTTTGGTATTTCAATTATTTACGTCGGCAGCTGGTTAAAATTTATGGGCTGCTATTAACTTAAGCCCTAAATACAAGTTACAATGTCTAACAAAATAAGCGAATTAGAAAAACAGGGCAGAATAGTTATGCATTGAATATAATGTAGATTCTTAATATGTTGAAAATTTATGACTCGTCACAGATATTGAGATAAATGAAATTATTTTTATGTGATAATAATTCTGCAGGAAGCTAGTAGAAAATGCTTTTATAACTCATACGGAAAAAATTCTACCGCCTGTTACTACCATGCTTAAAAGAATTCAAATTATTTACTGGAATAATATAATAAAAATATGCATTAAATGCACTGTAAGCTTTTGTAATATATACTTAAAAATTTTAATTTCATCGAAAGTATTTTCAGTCTAATTTTTCGCGCATTAGTAATGCTCGTAGGTATCTCCGTATTATGCCGTCAACCAATTTTTTCAAAATCTAAACACGTCACCAAACAGGAAATATTATAATTATTATTTTCTAACATATGCAGAAACGATTTCCACTATTGGTTGCATATCGCTATATTTGGCGACGTTTTTTGATTTGACGAAATTGGTTGTCAGTATAGTACAGTAGTTTAGTCAGGTCTATTGCATCACTACAATCAAAGGTAGTATTAAAAAAGATTAAATTTCAGCAATACTAATACTTAAAAAATAATTTTAAAACGCGTTTTTTATTGGTTGGCCCTTCTTAACTTCATGGATGGGAGATGAAAAACATTTCGAGAAAGTGTATTGTGATAAACTTTTTTTGTGGAGTCAAAATAAAGAAATGACATAATTATTTAATTATTTTCCAGGCATTCGTGAAAGACTACATGATTACATTTGTCAGACTACTCTTGGGCGTTGATCAAGCTCCAGGATCCGGGTTCCTCTCTTCGGTAATATAATTCAAACATGTATACAGAATTCTTTTTATTTAGTAATTTTGCACGAATTTAAGATGTACGAAATCAGTTTTTTTTTTTTTTTTTTCATAATCTTAATATCCATTTGCTAAGAATTTTAACAAAAAAGAACACTATACATAGCTTCATTTAAAAATCTAACTCAAAAGAATTTGAATAGAGATATTTGTTTCAGTTTAAATGTTACAAAAATTAGCATAAATTCGAAATTTTTGAGCGCAAAAGAGATATTTTACATGATTTTTTATATACAGAACACTTATCTAAAGTGTTTTTTATATAGAATACTTTTATTTCATGGTCCACTTTTATTTAAAGCCTGAACTAGGATTTTTAATCATTTCAAATTATTTTCCAATGTGATGACAATGTTTTCATAACTGCAATGTCAACATCGCAGTTTTTGTTGTTAGTTAATTCTGAAATTATATAAATATTTGCTAAATGCACATATTCTTCCTAAAAATCTTAGCAGTTATGCGCAAATCATTAAAAGGCATTATCATGTAAAAATTCAGATATGTATAAATAAAACATCTCATAAAGTTAATTCTTAATACTATGAAAAAATTTATGCATTTTCAATTTTACCTTATCGTAGTGTCACAATAAACGCGGCTTTGTTAAGCTAAGACCAAATAATTTTTGAGTCATTACTCCAATTTTATATAAAAATTTCCTGTAAAGGAATTTAAAAGTCATGATTTAAACTATTTTTTATACAAATCTAAATCAATGCGCATAAATGTGTTCCTATTGCATGACAATAAAATGCTTGTAATGTTAATGTATATCATAAAATCCTTATTGTATTGCATTAATTTATCCAACTTTGTTCAGTTATATTAATTATTCATCATTTAAAATTATTAATTAACAAAAAATAAACGTAACATATTATTTCTTTAACATAAATCAAAATGTTTAAATTGTACATATATGATGTATCTTTTATAAATATTTATTAAAATAAGAAATACTGCATAAAATATAAATATTTCCCTTTAATATTGTTAAATAAAAAATAATAAATGTTTTAATGCAAACTTTGTCTTTGCGGCGATATACTTCATATCAGAATATCAGGAGTATAATGTGTGACTTCAGTTTGACATGATTCAGAACATTCAGTCGTTAAATAGTTTCTTTGGGGATTCAAAATGCTTTCATATGAGACAAGATTTATTCACGTAATATATGTAGAACAAAAGCAGAGTACATACAATTTTCTCTCTTCAAATAATTAAATCTTCTAACAATGACATTCATAAATTTACAAAATAGCTGTAGATTTATGTTTAGAGTTATCTTACAGATGTTTTCGTAATTCCGTAATAGTGCATAATTTTGAAGATATTTGTCAAATACCAACATCCATGGACTCAAAAATTGACAATTTTTTAAATATTGTAGAGTGCCACTGAGAATTGTGCCGCGTGCCAAATGTGCGTTATATAAACCATACTCTTTCTTTCAGATTCGAATCACAAAAGATGACATGTGGATCAAAACTTATGGACGATTATACCAGAAGTTGTCTTCTACTACGTATGAGATACCTATCGGAGTTTGTCGTACACAGAAATCGACTTTAGCAGAAACCTCATCGGTTAGTTTGAATGTCTTCTTGGTGTTTGTTCGTAAATATACGCGTATAGACTATATAAATTTTTATACCTTAAGATTATAAGGCTATCAAAAAATTATAAAAATTCAATTATCTCAAGTGTTATGCTCGTGTACAATAAGAAGCGAAATATTAATATTTGTCAATCAAACCGAACAAAAAAAAATTTTAAGCATAAAACAAAATAAATATTGCAAATGTTGATAAAAACTTAATTTATTTTGTAAAAACGATTTTTTAAAATAATTAACTAATTTACAATTCAAAAATGCTCCGTACAATACTCAAAAAACATAAAATTATTCCGAAAATGCAATTATTTGCTATTAAACATTCTTTTTTAAGAATGTATATATTCAAATTTTTGAAATTTCAATAATCTGGATATTTCCATTTTAGCCTATAAATTGCAGTAGAAGGGGAGGTTGATACCCTCAGACAAGGTTAACCCGACTTTTCTGTCCTAAGTCTGAGGTTGCCATTGGTTAATTTATAAACTTTTAAATATATTTCAAGTTCTGTTATTTTTATTATGTTCGCCGTTGATATTTTATTAATTACTTTCATATTTTTGTTTTCCTTAAGAATTTGTGTTTCATCTTTATGTGTAATGTACATATACACTGAGTGGGGCCAAATTTTTATGATCACTTGACACTTACATGGAAATCAGCCATAACTTACCGTTTTTCCGCTAGAGAGCGAACTAGCTATTAAAGGGGGAAGCAGGAATAGGGAAGCATCAATTGCACTGTATTGTTTGCGAAAAATTGGGGATAAAATGTAATTTAACTGAATTTGTGAACGCATGATTATTGTAGGCTCTCGAAGAGTCGGAACCAGTATCAGCAAAATGACTACACTTGTGAAGAGTTTAACAGCAGCAGTTATTAATATTTACAAAGAGTGCATTTATAAGCGGAAAATAGGGTCTCAACGTCAGGCTTCAGGTCATCACAAGCTACTGAATGTTCGTTTGGAAAAGAGAATTGCGAAAATTGTCTGGTCCATCAAAAAAAAAAAAACGTACATTGAATTCCGGAGAATCTTAGATCAAGAAACAACTGCGAACGTCTCTGAACGAACTGTTCATTACACGTCCCACCATATAGCCAAAAGCCTATAGTTAGACGACGACCTGTTCGAAAGCCTCCACTGTCGGTCTTGAATAAGAGCAGACGTGTCCAGTTCGCAAAGTACAAGGATTGGACAGTAGAGGACTAGAAATGGGCCATGTTGTCCAATAACCTACGCTTCCAACTATACCATGCAGATAGCAGGATCTAAATATTGGGGAAACAGAACGAAATTGAGTGAGTGAGTAAGAGAGAGTATTAACGAGTCGTACTGTTCAGCTACTCGAGGGCTTTTGGCGACTGACTTCGTAATTCTGAACCATAGTCAAGTGACGAGGATAACACCTGAGATGGCACCCCTCTTCTAAATACCACACACACGGACGGGAGAACATTTGAGCTTTCGACAGATTTAACGTGCATCGCTCCTCTACACGGCGGGTCTCCAGTACTGGGCTCAAACTCATGACATGCCATCCACGTGTCCGATACCTTGACCACATACTATCGCAGCCACGAAATTATTAACTCATCTGCATTGCCACTGCTCTTCATGCTGATGGAGGACATACTATGTGTTGAGGGATGTTTTCTTGGCATTGCATGGGTTCTTTAATTTGAGTGGGAAAATGTCTGAATACCCGAGGGTAATTTAAGTGTTATCACTGATCAAGTACATCCTGTCATGTTAATGGTGTGTCTTGCCGGGGATTGATACTTTCAACCGGACACTATTCTCTGTCATACAGCTGGTATTATCCACAGAGGCTCTAAGAACATGACAGGGACCATACTTTGCTTAAATGGCCTGCGTAATCACCAGATCTCACCCAGTTCAGAATTTATGGGATGAGATCGAACAGGGTATCAGGCAGCTGGATCCACCTACAAACAACTCAGAGTCCATGTCTTGAAGAATCCATGCAGTATCCAAGGCAAAAGATGAATTGAAGGGTTGATCATAATAATGTTGCCACTCAGCGTATATGTATAAGTAAAACGAAAGGCAACTGATTTTTAAAAAAATGGTTCAATCATATCTAAAACAATGGATCTAACAAAAATCCTTAAATTATACATATATATAAAAAAATAACTAGTTCTTCCCTTAATTTTATACAAATTATAGTCGCAAATAGAGTAGCTAAGATACACAAAAATAAACATGCGATCTTTGAATGCTTGTCATTTTTTACTAACATTTCTGAGCGTTTTTCGATATACTAAAAAAATTTTATCTTCAAAATAATGACTAACATGTTTCCCATTTCTTAAATTCTGAGCATTTAAACAATTGCAGTACTCTTTTTACACACTTTCTCTAAATTATTTAACAACGAGCATATAACTCTTGCAGGACCAAACACTCCTGAAGTCCTGCAATCGAAAAAATGCTTTTCGTGTACAATCAACACCAATAAAATGTATACGCGCTTCCCTCTATCGAATATAAAATAATATTCGATAACTGAATTTCGTTATATATTTTTTTTCAGATGTCACTGGATTTGATGGATGATGAGGATCAAATTGCAATTCGAACAGATGTAGAAAGGCAAGAAATCGGGAATCTCGTCAGAAACAGGATGAAAGATCTGTGTCTACCAACTGAAGATTATGGTACAGTAGTTTTTAACGTTACGTAATCAAAACGTAAATTATACAATTTTTTTTTAGTGGACAGAAGGCGACAGAAAAAGAAATGATAAATTCCGTGAAGTGACATATAAATCCATTAATAAAAACTTATCAATCAAATTTTCAATACCATTAGAATAGTCGTACTTGTCCTTTTTTAATTCCAAAAATCAGAACTAAACTAATTTAAACTTAAATTATAGTAATAACAAAAAATTCCCTCGTTGTGAATATTTTGCTTCGCACAAACCAGATATCTCACTTGTAAAATCCCATAAAATTCTGTTCAAATCTTATGAGTTAGGGAGAAGGAGGATTATGAGTGACGTTTATATTATTTTTCAAACTCTGATGGTATGAAATTTTTCTACTCATTATTAAAATGTTTATTCCAATCGATAAATACCTTTCTTTTTAAAATTCTGAAAATGCACAAAAAAAAATTAAACAATAAATATTTTAAAGACAAATTATTAAATGGGTAAAAAGGGTTAAATCACAAATTTTTATATGTTTTGATTGCTTTTAACCTAAAACCTTCAAGTTTAAAATTTGATACAATTTCTTTCAAAAAAAATAACTACACACCCAATATTAAAATTGCAATAAAAAATTAAACAGCATTAAAAAGTCTTGTAGAAATGTATAATTTTCAAATATCGATCATTTTTTTCACATACACTTGGAGTGTCTGCAAACGAAAAGTATTCTGAAAACTTTTTTCCTAACTGTGCATGAATTTAAGAAACATCTCTTTTAGTGCAAAACAAATTAAAATAATATAAACATTTTAGTAAAATTTAATCAGAAAACTTTGTCTAAATATGATGGCAGAAAATAAAAGTTAAATGTTATGCACTAAGTAATCTAGAATATACCTCGAAAAATTTTCGCGAATTGTCTCTGGAGCTTATGATAGGATTAGAATATAAAATCTGAAATATAAACTATTTTATACATATAACATTCTTTGACTATAGTTTTTAAACTATCCCTTTTGAATTTAAACTTTTTAGAAAGCAATTAATATATTAATCAACTCATGCACAGCAATAATTTAATTATTTTGAGCTATTAAAATTATATCAATTTTGTCTAATTGCGATCAAAATAGGTGAAATTTGTTGGTTTTTTCTTTGAAATATGTACGTGAATATAAGTTGCAAACACAGCCAATAATTTGGAGAACAAAATTAACATATCAAAATTAAGATATTCCAATTCTTCTTCATCAATAATAAATTAATGACGATAAATAATAATTAATGTCATGTAAATCATAATACATAAATAAATCTTAACTTTAATAAATATTGAAGTGATTTTTTACGAGACGTCGTAGGACTACTATTATTGCACTATTTGAGAGAACTAAGATTTTTAGCGCGTTTTTCACGTAGTGTAAAAAAAGCGCTATTAGGACACAAATTTTGTCCTCGTTCCATAATTTGTCTTACCTTTTTCTCAACCGATTGACCCCGGGTTTTCGGCATTTGTGCCCTAGATGAGCCGAATCATATTTAAATTTAATAATTTTTAAATTTTTTTTTAGTACAGTACTACTTTCTGTTACAAGGGGTGATCAAATGAAAAGGTACGAAACGACACGGTGGGTACAAATGTAGACTTTATTCAAAATATACACCATAGGCCTGAGCACAACGATCCCACTGATGAACAAGCCGCAGGATTCCTTGTTCCCAGAATTCATGTGGCTGTGACGAGACCCAGTCCTTCACAGTGTCCTTGAGTACGTCGTCCGAGTTGAAGCGCTTCCCTTTCAGGTGTTTCTTCAGTGGACCAAACACATGGAAATCGCAGGGCGACATGTCCGGACTGTAGGGCGGATGGTCCAACGTTTCCCATTTGTACTTGTCCAGTTCCATTTGTGTGACTCTGGAGACGTGTGGACGCGCGTTATCATGGAGCAGAACCACACCCTCCGTGAGCAGCCCCGGTCTTTTGTTCTTGTTGGACCTGCGTAGGCGTAGGAGTGTCTCACAGTACACATCGGAGTTAATGCTTTTTCTGTGCTCGAGGAATTCCACAAGTAGTGGACCTTGAACGTCGAAAAAGACAGTGAGCAACACCTTGCCTGCTGACTTCACGGCTCTGAACTTTTTAGGGGAGGTGACGATGCATGCTTCCACTGCATGCTGTCCCGCTTTGTCTCTGGCTCGTAGTGATGGCACTAGGTCTCATCACCTGTGACGATCCGCTTCATGAAAGCGGGGTCTTCCTGATACCGAAACAGATGTTGCAGTGCTAGTCCCATACGCAGTTTCTTTTGCTGGTCGGTGAGCTGCTTCGAAACCCAAGCGGCACACACCTTCCGAAATCGCAACCTGTCGTGAACAAATGTCCACACGGTTCCATAGCTGACATTCACCTTCAGTGCCAACATTCGCAATGTGACACGCCGATCACTTCTCACTAGGTCGTCCACCTTGTCGATGAGATCGCTCGTGATGACAGTGTTTGCCTGGCCTGGTCATCACCCACACTCTCACGGCCTGCACGAAAATGGGCACTCCATTTTCTGACAGACCTGTCAGACACATTTCTCCCCGTAAACGGTCACCATCCGCCGATGAATAGCTGCCGGTTTCTCACCTTCCGCTGTCAGAAATCGGATAACACTTTGCTGCTCCTCAATCGTCGAATTTTGCAACGCGAACGCCATCCTGTCCTCATGCGGACTGCCGCATCATTTGGACGCCGCTTTTTATGAGTCTTTGCTCTCTCCTGCGCATGCGGGCGCCCACGCATGATCCGATTCCAGTCAGAGCCTCCAATGGCATCCCGAGATGACTCGCTACATTCTCCCATGGCGGAATATGCAAATATTTAACTGTTTCATTTTTATGTCGTTTCGTACCTTTTCATTTGAGAGATCACCCCTTGTAGTAAAAAGTTCATTAGTTGCATTATTGTAAAATACAACATGTGAAAAACGCGCTAAAATTACTTGGCCATGCCAATGATTGATATCTTGTTTTAGATTGATAGTTTCGGGCGTGAATGATTTACGACATATTTTTTGAAAATAGCACTAAAAAGCGTCACTTAAATGCTTAGAAAGAATCTTTAAATCGTCCCATCTAGAAATCTTATCTAAATTTCATGGCATTCATTCGATTCATGGAACGAACATTTAGTCTTCTTAAAAAAAGGGTGAGGGGTTGGGATTGCAATATCGAACCAAAAGTTCAATACCTGTATTCGGTATTTCTTAAATCTTAATACCGGGATACCGGTTTTAATACCAGTAATGGAAATTTTAGAAAAAGAAAAAATACAGGTTTTTCTTTGTTTTATTTGCCAATATACAGTGGATGGAGTCCACTTGTACTTTCTCCATTTACTTCAATAATATTTGAACATTTTTTACATTGTGCCACCATATTCTTTTCATCATATGAATAATAAAACCAAACTGAAGTATAATCAAGTGATTTTTTTATGTTCTTTAAAGTTATTCTTATTCATTATTATGGATTATTATTTATGAGTATATATATATATGAATCTAAAAAAAAAAATTTGAACCCTAATGTATGATATGCAAATACAATGTGTATAACAAACTCACCAATTTAAAAAATATCGAAATATTACGCATTTTCTTCACAACTACAATCTTGTTTTCACAGATACGAATATAAGATCACGAATCCTGCGCGTGTGCAGTATCGCTCTGAGCTGTAATAGGACAGTTTCGGACTGCCGCCTTGGATGATTCAGATATTTTATCACTTCTCTTTATTGTGCAATGCAACTTTATATATTCACGGTCTAATTAATTTCACACGTTAGGGAGACATAAAAATAAGAACGTATACTATTTTGTTGTGTTCTCTATTCATGAACAAAAAGTGGAGACAATTTTAAAAATTTCTAGTAAATACGAAAAAACCGGTATTTAAACTTGTGAATACCGTATTTCAAAACTGTACAAACGGCTCAAAATACCGGTATTCGGTATTGCACTCCCTAGTGAGGAAGTATATCAGTTGATGTTTTTTTTTTTTTTTTTACTAATTTTCAGCGAGCGATTTTTCGACACTTTTCCTCTTTATTATAGCTCCTCTGAGCAAAATTTTTGCATGTTTTGTCTATCTTTATATCTGGTACTGGAATTCTTTTGATAAAGCTTAATCGAGATTGTTATGTTAAAAGAAAATATTGATATTTTATACTTGCTATCTTACGTGCAAAGAACGAGTATTCACTATATTCAATATAAAAATATGAAACTAAAGAAACTTCGAATAAATTTAATTTTTAAAAAGATATATTATAGTAAATGCTGTTGATTATATTTAATAAGAACACTAAAGAGCAGGGCAGAAATCTTGGTGAAACAAATATCACGAAAAAGATAAACAAAATCGAACTTTTTTCATTAAAAACAAATATGATGAAAAACTGCCAATCCATTAATCCCAAACATGCTATTATGAAAAAATTTAAAATTACATAAAACAAAGTACCTCAAAAATTACAGAAAGAAAAAAAAGTACAGATATTTCAGACATAAACATTAGATTCAGATGTGTATTACTTCTAAAAATATTGAAACAATAATTTTCGACTTCACCTCCTTAACTTAATTCAGTAGCGAACACAAGGGGTTTCAATCCCCCCCCCTACAGACCAATAGATTTTTAATTTTTAACATGAAAATTAAACTTCGGCGCTTTTGCCTACTTTCTTTTAAAATATATATAACCCCTACCATAAAAATAGTTCGTGTACTCCACTAAATTAACTTTTTCCAAAATTTAAGATTCTCTAATACAATAAATGTTGTTTCTCAAAGCCATTTATTTACTTTTTTTACAGATGACTGTTCAGAGAAGAGGAACAGTTTATCTTACGTCATGATCAATCCAAGTTGCGACATGATGCTTGAAGAAGGGGACGTAATGTAAGTAATAAATTATACCAAATTTAAAATAGTTCATACAAAATGAATATATTATCTCACTACACTTCATTATACTTTTACAATAAAAAATAGATTTGATGGAAATATACAGTTAATAAAAGTTCAGAAGAAATAAGTATAGTTCAAAAATTATAAATATATGATTGAAATATATATATTGTAATGTTTTAATGGGAAGTGTTATAACTTCGATTTTTACATTTCAAATTTGATATTTATTTTAAAAAGGGAGAAAAAAATAGAAATGAATGTAGCACATGAGTATATATAAAACACATCAAATGCTTACAGTATGTGAGATTCTAAAAAAATGTACATGTGACATGTTTTATAAATCATTAGTGTTTGAAATGTGAGATATTATGATCCCATCTAGACAAGTTCAACCCAGAGCTGCATTGGAACAATCCTTTATTAACTGTCCAACAGCCACATATGATCAACTTAAAGTCATGAAAAAATCAGTATAACTACAATTAACTCTCCAATGTAGCTACCTTGAACCCATGTGACAAGATACAGTAGTTCATTAAAACAACTTTAATAATGAAGTCATAATAAACGTTCAAGGTGATAATCCAATGGTTTTCATTTAAATTTCATTCAAAACCGTCTAAAATCTTAGTTTAAATCAGGTGAAAGGGGAAATCCCTTGACCCTCGTGCCTCATTCTTAAATTTGCCTTTGGTTTCACCAGAGTTGATATTCAATAACAAAACATTTTTTACAGTATTTGGTGGCTAACTTGTCCTGATTTCCTGTTATAACTCTCAAATTAATAATTTATTTTAAAAATTTCTTACAATGGCAAAGCACATACTTAAACTCAATACTTATTATGCAGTTAAAAGGTTTTTATTGCTCATGCATCTCCATAATTCCATAATTTAACTTTGGAAAAAACTTGAACCCTTTTCAGCACATTTAAGATTGTCCCCATAAATGTGAAGCAGCATTTCAAAAGGCAATGTAAAATTTTATTTTCTTTTTAAAAATTATGAAAAAATTAATATTTAGATGCATTAATGAATTCTTTTTCACAGATATGTCATTCGACCTAGTCCTATCTGGAGTAAAAAAGTATTTCTCACCAGGGGTTCTATACGAATCAAATCTCCAAAGAAAAGTCATCGGCAAGGTGTCAATAAGTCAACCCAAGAAGAAAATCTTCCAGGATCAACAGGTGATGGCAAAGGTGATGAAGAAGAAAAAGAGGGAACAACTGTCTAACATTTACTTATAAATTTCACTCATCACGAGCTTATACATTCTTTAAAAAAATTCCATTATGTCAATGCCAAAATACTTAAAACTAAATTGCAAGAAATATTTTATATGGTATTAATCAAAGACGATTACCAAGATCTTTCCAATATGTATATAATCTCTGTTCAGAGTTACCTTACAATCTAATTAAAGTAACCTATTCAGAGTTCAAGTAATGATGACATTCAGTATCAACAAGAATACATGCTTGACAAATGTAAGTTGGAAACTAAGACAATTTATTTTCTTTAATGATAATGCTTGACTTTTTTGTCTAATTTTATTATAAGCACAGTTACACATTCGCATTATCAACCTCCACAGTGGAAAAATAGATTGGGAATAATACAGGAAAGTTTCATACTTTTAATTTTTTCGGATAAATGCCCAATGGTATAATTTTATATGTTGAGCTTGAAATGGTATATTTATGCAGGTCAAAGCTTTTATGAAGAGGTCAGCACATCAGCTGACTCAGTGTTGCCAATATTTTATCACAAATTTCTGTAGTGGAGGAATACTCAAAATATGAGAACATTGGTATAAAAATAAAACAGTTCTAAAGTTACTAACAACTCTGAATAGGTACTCTTTGGTTATGTAATATAACATCAGTCTTAAAAACTAAAATATAACTGGTAATCAGTAACAGAAGACAAGTTGAATAACTCAAACAGATGAGCCAAAAGATTTCTTATTCTTATAATGGGCATTCGTGAAACATTACTCAAAGTCATAATGGTAATGAATGGAAATGGCAAATAAACTGAAACAGAAACTCAAGAATCAACGATCATTTGTTATGGTACTTATTATTTTAAAAAGTGGATAATATACACAAGAAAAGGACTCTGAACTCTAGAATAATGGCATTTACTGTAAGCATTCAATACATGTGATATATATCAAACAGTAATTTAAGAAAATCCAATTATTCAAGACTTGCAATCGACAACACTAGACTTAAGATTTCTTTGTATATACACTAATATAAGAAGAGTTCTGAAAAACTGAAGCATCTCAATATTACATACATGATGGTATGCAAATTTTAGTAGTTAAAAGTTTAATACATAATGTATTAAAAATATCGCAAAATACTTCTGCTTCAATGTTATCGATAGTAGAAAGGATATCTTCAAAGATCAAAACATAAAGTATTCATATATTACTGTGCCTTTTTTAAGTCTATTGAACAAAAAAAAAATGAATCTCATGTAATATGAATGTTGTGGATAGGAGGTATTAAAAAGTTATTTAAAACACATAAAATATCTCAAATTTTTATAGATTAAAATGGAAGATAAGCATGAATTTACTATTTTAAAGAAATACATATATGCATGTGGAAAGGTGCGTTAAAATATTTTTTATACAAATGAAGATCTGCACATGAAATAATCTGATATTTTGGAGCTTCCTTGAAGAGCAACAAAATGAAGACTATTATAACAAAGTACCAAAATTATGACTTAAAAAAGATTAAAAATTCTTCAGGCACTTTTCTCGTCTGTGAAGGAAAAAAAAAAAAAGAGTATAATGCAAGAACTGACAGGACCACTGTTAAGGGTATTTTAAAATGCTCAGTAACATTTCAAGTTTAATTTTTTCTAGCAGATAGAGAAATATAAAGAATTTTGACTTTTTCATATATAAATATACTTATATACACATATACATATATCTATATTTGGTACTTGTTCTTGTAAATATTCCTTTGTATTGTGTATTATGTAAAGCACTTTTATTTGTTCTCTGAAATGCACTATGCAAAGTAACTAAAATCTCATTTACAGACTTAAATATATCTAATATATCTGAAAGCTTAAAGTATATTACTACTATTACCCTGTAAGTAAAACTAAATATATCTTTATATGCTTTCAAATTAAAAATTCCCTACTTTCCTCCTTTCCAACAAACCCTTAAAAATTCCATCCTTTTAATCAAATAATTTCATTTTTTATGTGAAGTTTTCTCATTTTGTATGATAGCCAACATTAAAGCATATAAAATTCAAAACACAAGTCAACAATTGTACACTTTAAACTTTCGAAATGCAAACTAAAGGAAAAGTATTTGCAAATTAAAACAATAATAAATAGAAAAATTAATAGAAAATAGTTTTACAGCAGTAGTTCTCAATGCATATAAATCGGTTTTGATTATGGAAGAGGGAACAAGCTGCAATGCAGTAACAGATACCTATTATATACAAAATTCAGAAAATAACAAAACCAGCTCAACAATTTCTTATTCATCAACCAATATATTAGTGTCCATTTGTTGAATTGAATTGTTCCTGCATTCAAATTTTTAGAAATAAATTTAACATATGTACAGATAAACACATATTACTTGTAACTAATAAGAAGCATTTTAGTTTAAATAATACAACAGTTCATTATTGCTTATATCAATTTGAAAATAAATTAATATTATACATACAGTTTTAATTTAATATCTGAACAATTTACATACAAATTGTCATGAGAAAAAAAATAAATACTATAAGATATAAAATAAATAAAGCAAATGATTTAAAAATGAAGAAAAGATATAGTGATGAGTATCATAATGTCATATCATACAATAAAGCTCTAGAAATTGCATATCATTGTTTTTATGTTTGTCCCAAAAATGCTCATGTAAAAAATAAAAGAATAAGCTATAACTTAAAAGCAGTGATCATTAGTATAATTTATATAATGCTATCCTTCAATTAATGACTTAAAAATGTTTTGATGATCATTTGATGTTTGACTAGTTTAAGAACTTGTTTTAATTAATGTAATATGTAAAAAGATAACATTTTTACTAAATGAGCATACTAATAGACAAACTTACATGACTTAATGCAATAGAGAAGAAAGTTAAAATTATACTTCAGTAAGTAAGTAGTTATATAAAATGATACCA
The DNA here is from genome assembly GCA_019973975.1 of Trichonephila clavata. Taxonomy (NCBI): domain Eukaryota; kingdom Metazoa; phylum Arthropoda; class Arachnida; order Araneae; family Nephilidae; genus Trichonephila; species Trichonephila clavata. The sequence continues at coordinate 16,376 of BMAO01003783.1, read as the reverse complement.
AACTTATTTATATTTTAATGATATTTGTATTTTTTTAGAGTGTAAGGTTATATAATTCAAGAAGTACATAAAATTTCCATATTTGAATTACTACACACAAACAATTCAATATATAATAATTCAAACCCTATCATCATTCAATTTTTACACAAAACTTATATAATCCTTTTCTCAAACATTCAAAGTAAAAAATCAGAATTTAAAGCAAGTATTTTAATTATAAAATATTTATCAAAGATATAAAATTTACCATAATTATTCACCCTTAGTGTAGAATATATATATGAACTCCTATATAACAAATGATAGATTACTTAAATATCTGGTGAAAAAATTTTAATCAAAATATCCAGGAATAAAAATTAACAAAAAAGAAATTATTCAAAATATTATTTAGAGACATTTTCAAAAAAAAAGTTGCTTGAAGGTATAAAAAAATACAGGTTTAATAAATTTACAAATAAATACAACTTCTTTTCAATACTTGGTTTAAAATTAAAACTCAAAAATATTAATATAAAAACATTAAAACTATGAAATTGTTTATCATGTACATTTCTAATTTTTGAAGAGTTTTCTTTATAAGTAGAATAGACAAAAGAAAAAAATCTTAAATATACTGATGTTCTATCCTAGCCTTTTTCTTAATGCAGCACAAATAGAATTGTAGCTTTTGTTGATAATTACAAAATTTAAAAATTTGACATAGAAATTAATCCATCTGCATAATTGTGTTCATGATTATGAAAGAGCACAAGTTAAAAATTTTAAGAAATTGTATTTTCTTTTTCCAAATTAACCCAGAAAACATTAAATACTTTCTGAAGCAGTTTGCGTAACAGAATGAAAATATTTATTCAAAAAAACAAGTCATTTAAAATCTTGAAAACTAATAATTACATCTTCTTTCATAATCACCAGCACAATTATAATTAGCACCTTGCTAATAAAATCACATTAAATTTGAATATCAATGCAATAGCACTCTGCTTAAGTGTCTATGTGTACATATTTTCTCAGTATATTTCTTCACTTTGTTTATGGATTATGTATGAAATCATTATCAGTGTAAACAAACCATCAATATGTAAAATATCCTATCCTTTCAAACATTGACTGTGATGAAGCCGCCTTTCCTCAATATTAAATTTTTCTATTTCCAGCATATTGTGTTTCTTATTTTGTATGTATTATAAGAAAACATTTAGGTTCACCAAACAAATCAAAATACAATACAGCAAAGTAGTGCTCCAGAATATAATTCTTCAAAATAAGAATTGTAATGCCAAAGATAAGTTACACATATTACAAATAGTAAAAATCGAGTGTTATTAATAAGATCTACACATAAAAAGGAAATACTCAAGAATAGAAATAAAACACACTTTTAAAAAACTTTTATTACATTAAATATCTATTATAATATAAATAAATTATTTCCATTATTATCGATCAGTGGTGTAATGTAGAATATTAGGGCCCCTATGCAAAGTCAAGTTTAGGGCCCCAAGGCGGATCTTACAAAAGATTGCAAAACCATAACATAACAAAGGCTTAGGGCCCTGTAGAACCCTGCCCCCCTGCAATGTGGGGGGAGGGTACCTTACACCATTGTTATCGATGCATAATACATAATTTCAAAAAAATCTAAAATGCATTTAAATATTTACATTAATATCATAATTTTATTTTAATAAAGTAGAATATCATGCAGTTGATGTAAATTATTGAAAATAATATATAAAACTAAATTCAGTGGAGCAGCTTGATCATAAGGGCCAAGACCTAGTGTGCCCAACTCAGTTTTTGTGACCTTGGGCGCTAAGGTGCATGAGCAAATGTTACGATCAGGTGATCAGTCTTTCACGAAACCCTACGGGTTTTGTTCCCAAGCAAGCTTGGTACTCATTTATCGACCCACTGAAGGGCTGAGTCGACCTTGCCCAGCCCGGGGTAAATAATATATACAGTTAATAATATTTTTGAAATGGAAAAAGTTGTCTTAGAACTTATATAACTAAATATTACTGATTAAATATATAGTTTTAAAATTTTAGAACAGACTTGAACAAAATTTAACAAATATAAATTTTATATTAGTTTCAAAAATAAAAATATTTCATATAAATATATGAATGTTTAATATCAGCTTAGAACTTGCAGTTAAATATATTTAAAAAATTTATTCTTTTTAATGTTTAGTTCTCTAGAAAAGTTTACATTTACTGGTTCTTGATTTTAGAAATTCCGTATTTAATGAAACATTAATTTGCAATAAAAAAAACAGCTTTACGGTGCTCACAAAGAACTAACATTAAATTTTGTTAAATGCTGCCATGATACATAACACTGAAATCATGAATTTTTCATTAAAGAAAAAAAAGAATGTTACTAAAGTTAAAATAATTTATTTATTCCTTTGATGTTATTTCTGAATAACAGACATGATTTTTTAATAATATCACATTCATTTTGAAGCTACATGAAAGCTATAGTGACGAACCTTAGTTTTGAGCCATGCTCCAGTGATGAGGTGACACTTGAGCTGACATCCAGATATCCAAACTTCCACATAATGCCAAAGTCAGGACTGAGTCAACAGATTTAATGTGCAACAGTCCTAAATAATGAATCTTGATCAGCAAAACTCACTGAAATTACATACGTAATTAAAACAATTAAAAATGTAAAACTGTTTGTTATCATTCAAATCAAAAGCAGAAATAATATAAACGGTACAAAGGAGATTAAGTAAGAAAAGCTGAAAATTTCCAACAACATACTTTTTATACGTAGTTTTTTATATTTTCAAGAGATATTTGAAACAGCTATCAATTCGAAATTACATACCATTGTTATTCAATCATATAATTTGATTAACTTCAATGTACCAAATTACTAAGTATATTTTTGGAAAATGACTGCACAGTGGTGTTCAATTTCTAATCAAGAAAAAACAAAAATTGGATGCTAATTAACAATGAATAAAAGTATACTATAACAGAAGTGAACATACTTTAATATGACTCTTGAAAGATAAGATTGTATATAGATCAGGGGTTGGCAACTTTTTAGCTGAAGCGTGCCCAAACTATCTAACATGATTCAGTGTGCCACACAGTAGGGCATTTTTTAAACAATTCGATTCTGACGATAATGCATGTTAAGTTACAGAGGTCAATAAGAAAGACATTTACAGTTTTATCATATATTAATCATGCATCATTTAAAGACATTTCTTAACGTAAAATAACCAGCAGAAAATATAATTATTTCTTCAACAAAAATAAAAAAAGATTAAAAATGTACATGTACGACATATTTTTAAGCATATTTATTAAAATAAGAAAGAGATAATATAAAATATAAGTATTTCCCTTCATTATAATTAAATAAAAATTTTAATGATAACCTAGATCTTGCACAGTTTTATTTTCATATCCCAAAATCAGGGGTATAATGCGTGATTTTCAATTGGATATGATTCTGAGCATTCAGTAATTAAACAATTTCTCTGCAAACCCAAACTACTTTTCATATGAGGAAAGATATCTTTTTATTTAGATACGTAGAACCAAAAGCATTAAGCAGAGTATGTGTAGTTTTCTCTCCCCCTTCAAATAATTAAATCTCACCAGCACATGCAATAACTTACAAAATAGCTGAAGTGTATCTTTAAGAGTCATCTTTCAAATTTTTTCGTTATTCCATAAATGTCCATAATTTTGAAGATGTTTGTCAAACAAGGTCCATTGCAAATTTATCAACTTCCATCCACTCAAAAATTGAGAAATTCAAAAAGTAGAGCAGAGTGCCACTGAGAATTGTATCATGTGTCATAGGCTGCTGACCCCTGGTATACATTATAACAAAAGGTGTGAATATGGATTGTACCATTTCAGGTAAAACTAAACAATCAGATTAAAGGAGATCAGACTGTTTCAAGTATAAAAATAAAATGATCTGCATTCAACAAAACTCACGAAGGTATTTTTATCAAGATATGTTACTTCAAATACACAGACACAGCAATGATTATTTTTAGAGACCTCAATGAAAACCTATAATTCATAAAACGTTATGTTTTAGAGGAATTATGGGAAAAGAATTTCAAAATAACTTTTAATAACTCATAAAATAAAATTATAAAATGACCACAAAAAGTATTTTACAAAATAAATAGTGCATTTCATGCTAATATAAAATATTACATTATTAAACCTGCTCTGATTTTAAAACAAAATTAAAAATTTTAGTTTCAAAATGAAGCCATACATTCAAAGACACATGTTGCATGTTAGTTGAAATTTAAAGAAAAACAATAAAGATAATTTTAAGAAATCTATCGCTGCAGTGATACAGGAAACTTTATTTGTATTTCATAGTTTATGTTTAAAATCCCTTTTGGGAATATAATAATTACAGAAAATTATATAATAATAACTCTTCTCTAAAGCATGACTAAAAAATGTTACTTGACATATTATATATCAATAACTAGATTTCCTTTTCTTTATTTAAAAAATTTATTTTTATTCTTTACATATTTAATATATAAACAATTTTTTTGATGACAAAACTATTATGAATATGAAATGCAACACAAAAATGGTTGTCCATTATTAAACACATTTCGATGGAGAAAGCTCCTCTTTTCAAAGCTACCAATGCAATAAACATATCTACCTAAAATAAAAATAAATGAAAGGAAATAATTGGTACAAAAAGAATTCTTTCAACTACATTGGAACAGAGAAAATATTTATTTATATATGTACATTGTTTAATTCAGCATTGTAAAAATTTCTAATTAAAATTTATATTTTTAAATCTTAGCAGAATATCAACATTCTCATGAATTTTAAGTACATGAAATTAATGATGAAAAATCATATTCAATACATAATGTTTATGAAAAATAAGGTAGATTTCAATCATTTGTATTACTGTAATGTTTAGATGATCATACACAGTCAAATTAAAATGACATTTTTAGACCAACATAAAAAAGAACAATATTTTTAATGTAACATTTATAACATATTTGGTGAACGGTAAGAAAAATCTGAATGCATATATCCTCAGTCATGTAAATGTTACATTGAAAACAATAAAACAAAGCTACAAAAGTCAAGTAAAAGCATGCATTAAAAAGATTTCTTAAAAGAAACCTTTTATAATAAAATGGAGATAATCAAAACAAACCAATTTACTAGAACTGTTATTAGTGCCTCTTTGTTGTGTATGACAATTTTAGTCAAAAGAAAAATCCACAATTCATTGCTTTAATATTTAACATTTATTAGTTTTTTTTTAAAAAAAAAAAAATATGAATTATAAATTTAAAATAGCTTTTACAACAGCAAGCAGAAACAATTGTTTTGGGAAAATGTAATTAATTTGAGTTTTTTACATATTAACCCTATGTTATTGGCAACCTTTTGCTAATTTAAACCAACTTTCTGAAAATTATTGGTTGGAAAATGTAGCCACAAGGCTGATTATAGGTATACAATGAAATAAGTTGTGGTACTTTGGTATTATTACAACCTATTGGCGACATTACATGAAACAAAGCGCATGGATGACACATTGGAAAATGGAGTTATGAATAGAGTTGCTGATTGTTGTGATAATACGTAAATACCTAAGCGCAAAATCTTTACTGATCTGTAAAATCTTTAGAGATTAATTTCTGACTTAGAGGTAATTTTTTGCAATAAATTGCTGGTACAAGGTAAACATATATAGGTACCTCAATTTACAATCAACCCATAATCAATGCATCAAGAATAATTAGTTAGTATGCACGAAAGCAAATTCGATAACATTTCATACATTCCTGCAACATTTGTCCAAGATCATTTTATGAGGTATATGGTCAGATTAATATCTATATTCTTGGAACTATTTGCATCTAAAGCACTTTTTTGCCTTTCTTTGTAATAATTTATTATAGAATCAAAGGGAGAAATATCAAGAAAGAACAGTACAAATAAAAATATTTCATTTCTGTTTTAACTTTTAAGTAAAAGTTCAAAAGAAATAATAAATGCAAAAATGAAAATGTTTGTGATTTCCCTCTATTAACCCATTTAGGACTGGTGTTGCAAAAACAGATCAAATCCAAATTTTTGTTAAACATAATTCTGGTTATTTTTCAGTAAAATTAAAATTTTAATTTTATTCTTCATATTTTAATTGTATATCATAAATTAATTTTATTTTCAATCAGCAAGATTTTTGATACCAAGATCAGAGGATTTTATTTTCATGTTTTGAAGAAAAAGAATTGAAATGATGGAATCTTTAATGGGTTTTTGGCTATGTGGTTTGGGTTGGTGAAAGATATTAAATATCAATGATGTGTGTTCAGAATATTGTTGCTTTTGGTTAAAACGATGTTCCCCATAATCATAAAAGAGTAAATAAATTTTAATGTTGCTTGTTATTAAATAAAACATGTAAGATACATTGTAACATGATGTTCCACAGAAAGGTAAACAATATGGAATGATGATAAGTGTTGCCAAACGATAACAAAGAAATTAAGAGTTAAATTAGTTCTCTTCGGTTCATGCAGCCACAGGTTAAGTACATATAATATTCATATTTATATAACCAAGTATTTTCTCTGCAAGATATTTTTTTTTCCTACCACATTTTTATTTCTAATGACTTTTCAAAAATGTATGAACTTTGATACAATTTTACACAAAATATAATTTTCGTTTGAAAAAGCACTGAAAACTGTAGAGTACATAGAAATCAACAGAAAATTTTCACAACAGGGTTGAACTTTAATATAAAAATTAGAATAAGGAAATTACTAAACAAAAAACCATAAGGTAATATATTAACATCAAATAGTCAGGATAGAGCTGTTACTAATAAAATGACAAGATTTTTTTCCTATCAGCACAGATTTTATTCAGCAATTTTGAGCCGACACACACAGAACTGTAGCATATAAGTATATTAAATATTATATTTAAAATTAGAGAAATATATAATCCAATGATAGAGGTAAAATTTTAAGCAAATCTTTAGGTATTTAATTGGCTGCGGTAGCCCAGTGGTCAAGGTATCGGATAGTGGCTGGCATGTCATGAGTTCGAGCCCAATACCACTAAAGACCCACCGTGTAGGGAAGCGATGCACGTTAAATCTGTCGAGAGCTCCAACGTCCTCCCGTTGGTGTGGTAGTTAGGAAAAGGGGGGTGCCCGCTCAGGTGTCATCCTCGTCACTTGACCATGGTTCAAAATTGCGAGGTCCGTCGCCAAAAGCCCTCGTGTAGCTTAACAGTGCCATGTTAATATTCACTCACTCACTCACTAGAAATTTAATTTTTACATCTTTAATTTAAAATTAATCTATATATATTTTTGGTTAAGTACTTTTAACTCTGAAATGTTACTTTAAAAAGGTTCACCCATGTAATGGGTTCAAAATTTTTTTTTAAATTTCATAAATTACTTCCTTGATAAGTTTAGAATATGGTGGTAAAGTGATTTTTTTTTAAATTCGAAGTCGTTATAAAGAAGCAGCTGTTAGAAGAGCAGCTGTTTGTAGTGCTAAGTTAAGATTTTCATTGTGTTTTAATCGGACTTGAAACTTTAAACACGTTTTTCTCAAAACAGTTTTTTTTTTAAACGTTCCTCCATCATATCTCAAGAACGGTTTGATCGAAAGACTTCAAATTTATAGGGTGACTCAGAACATATATACGCACTAAATGGACTACAATCACTCCAAAATTCAAAATATTTCTATTTTTTGTAACAAAAACATAGCTAAAAAACCCTAAAATTCAAAACTTTTCTTAAAGGTCTGACAAAAATTCAATTTCCGATATTTTCAATTCAGTATAGTCCATTCTGTGCACTTAAGCTTATAAATTAAACCGTCGTTAATTTTTTTTTATTTCAGATAAGCCAATCAACTGGAATCGTCGAGGAAGTGAGCTTCCGTTTTTTCGAGGAGGGTGTGTTTAGAGCGCTACAACTCACGTTCTATTGTATATTTTTGGCTAAACATTTATATACATACTCTTAAAATACATATAAATAAATTATGAAAAATTTAAAGTTCTACCTGTTTACTGGTGGTCAAAAATTTCCCTAAGAATGCTTAAAAACAGTTCGTCACATGGGTGAACCCTCCTTAAAATACTTAAATATTGAGTTCCATTATAAGCTAAAACTGGAGTTTTCTTTTGATTAATTTAAATTGGATCCATGTACAAATTCGAAAAGTCTATACCATTTATATTCAATGTATAAACAAGGACATATTTAAACTAAAAAAAATATGCATAATTTTAAAACAATTACCTATGTTTTTTAGATCTTGAAACCTTGGAGAGACAAGCGTTGATACAGTAATCAAACAACTCTTAAAACTCAGTTTCATTGTCTTTTAGCCAAAAAGCTTTTGATCATTTAGTTTTTACTTTCAAATAGGAAACAAGCTCAATATAAAAACTTTTTTTGAAAAATCAGCATTTTTTTTTTGTAACTTAAGTCACTAAAGTAAACATAGTTGCAAAATGTTTTGACACTCCAAACACCACAAAATTAAGACTATGATTTACCATCAAATGATTAAATCCTTCTTGTCCTAATGTTTCCTACGTTTTTCATTTGTCTGAACCTTGTTCTGGGCTCTATGCATTCCTTTATATTGCTAAAATTGTCTCCCGAGATTTGGTACGTACTTCCACTAAAAATAGCTTACATGGTCCTTTGTCACTCCTCCAAATACCCACTATACCTCCATTGCATGCCCTTGATATGGTATTTCCTCTTTCCAAACTTTTATTTATTATTTCTACAATCTTACCTTCAACACCAATCCTTTCTGAGGTTAATTGCACATAATAAAGAATTATTTTATCTACAAATTGTCTCTAATCTTCTATTGTACCAGAAGAAAGATAGAAATCCTCTTTTAAGTCTTTTGTTTTTATTCCCATGATCAAATGAAGATTGAGAAGAAAAATCTCATTTAATTTTAGTTTGCAGCAACTGAACCATGAGCCATGACACATAGTTTTGGTAGAGTCAAATACCTTGTTATCCCTTGAATTTCTACAAAGCCATGAGTAACTGTCAGAAAAAGAATAATGAAAGAATTTTTATCCAACCTATTAATAATTAAAAATTAACATTAATAAATAAATGTTAATAAATAAAAAAAAAGCTAATGAAATAATATGAAATAAGGCGACTTAGTGAATTCTCATCCCGAAAAATCGTCTTGAAGAGTTTCATGATAAGGTGTGAACAGTCGAAAATCCAAGAGGAAAAGAAGTGTGTAAGAATAAGGTGAAATAAATATCAACAGTCTTCTGATCACCAACCGAGAAAATCATCTCTATATAGGAGACAATATATATAAACTTGTATTACCCCGAATTTCCCTTCAGAAAGCAAATTTTTCAAATACAACTTCATCAGAATGTTGCACTTTGAGTACATAAAATTTCTCTTTGATAAAGCCAGTTTCTCCAATAAAATCCAAAATAAAGTTGATAATTTCTGCATAATTCATGGTATAAAACCATGTATCCCTCTTCACTAAATGCCAGCCTTTGTTTGAATATGAAAAAGAAACTGTTTTACGTAGAACTTTCTTTTACTTAGGGTAAACACCGAAAATAAAAGCAGTTGTTGTTGTTGTTGTCGTGTCCTTCCCGCAGGGAAGGAATGAAAGTTGCCATTGCCTGTGAGACAGGTTGGACTTCTTAACAATAGATGGCGACACCATCTATCTCCACATCCACAATTTTGGCATGGTATAAAAGCAGTAGTAATTAGAAAACAAGTTAAATTCAAAATTAACATAAAGTATTCGGAAGTATATAAAATTTAAATTAATGAGTAAATTAAAAATAATAATGAAACAATAAATAACCAACCTATTCAATAATTAAAAATAAATACCAATTAAAAACCAACATTGATAGACAACTATTAATGAACCAATAATAATTAAAAATAAATAAATACTAATTAAAAAATAAGGTACTTACGTATTATCGCAACAATCGTCAACTCTATTAATAATTTGCCAAGTTTTCAACTTCCATTTTCTACGTACCCTACGTACTGAATTGGCAACCAGGTGCTTCATTTCATATAATGTCGCTAATAGGTTGCGATAATACGTCAGTACCATAGCTAATATGAAATAAGACTTCTTCATTCTCGACCTGAAATGCCACTCTACAGAGATTCGTAATAACGTCTTAGCAGTTGAAAATTCCAAAGGAAAAAAAGGATGCAGAATCCCTGGGAATCGGCACTTCTATTGAAATGAGTACTCTGATTGGGCAAAGCGCACCAAAAATCGAATAGCCCGCGGAACCATACCAGAAAGCATTGGTGTCAGGGTAACCAAAATTAGGCACCGAATAGCCTAAAAGAGGCGCCAAATGGTCAAAAGTCATACGTATATACTTTATTATAAAAATATATAAAGATATATATCGAATGTAAGCATATAATATATCATAATAGGACCCAAAAATATTTTAATTATATACAAGGATGCAGTAAATAATTAAAGCTTGAAAAATCTAACAGTAAACTTGAATGTGCCAGTAAAATTTCTTACGGAATATGAATCTTCAGCTACCTTCGATGTAAAATTTTTATTTTCATTTTTCTCTACTCTAGAGAGACATAGCTTAACCAAACTTTTTAGATCCACTCATAAATATTCGATCCATTTCAATCCTTATTTCTCCATACAAACACTTAACACTAAATATTTGATTGATTGTTTTCATCAGGTACAGGTCTGAAGCGGATATTGAGCAACAAAAGCTTATCTCGGATAGACAAAGCTCCTTACTAAATGAGCAAAATAGTGAGCATAGTGCAATTCCCTAGCTAGAGTACCGGAGAGAAAATTGAGGATCCTGGTGTATAATTTTCCTGGAATCAAAGGTCAGTTGATAGTGCAATGTATTTATTTATCCATTATTAATTGCTGCTCTCCATATTCTTACACACAGCCGAGAGTCGTTGGAGGTGTAGCGGTATCGTCTATATAGGCCAGTTACAGCCTCCAGACTGAAGTGATCATTTTGGTCCAGTGGTATGTTACGTGCTTACGGAACCAAAAGTCACGGGTTCTGTCCTCCGGATAAGCGCGCTACTTCATTGGTGACCTCAGAAAGAGGCAACCGTCTGAACTGTCGGGGCACCATCTACCCACTAAAAGAGCAGCCAAAAACTCATCAGACTCACTTGACGCAGCCAAACAAACTCATCACTCACTTGACGTAGCAAAAAACTCGTCAGACTCACTTAACACAGCAAAGTCGTCAGACTTTTTGGCGAAACTGCTCCAATTAACAGCAACAACTCACACGCTCGCTTTAACAGCTATATCGTTCATTCGTCGATTCTTCGACTCAATGGTGGGGATTGTGTAGCAGTATCATCTATATAAGCCAGTAACAGTCTGCAGACTAAAGCTATCACTTTGATCCAGTGGTATGTGACGTGCTTACGAAACCAAGGTACTGGGTTCTGTGCTCCGAATAGGTGCTACTTCAGAAAGATTACCAGAGTTCCTAGCTCCGTGTCGAGCTTTAATATTTCATTGTTAGGATTTTGAATGATTGTGATGTTATGACTCTTGCCCTTTGTTAAATTAGATTGTACTTTAAAAATAAAATAGACTTTTTAGAGTATACACACAACTAATATAAAAATCTCAACCGGATTCCCTTGGAAAGTGATGTAGTGGTTTGGATGTTGGTGTTCTTGCTTAGGTGTCGTCCTATTCTCTTGACTTTATTTTGGAATTCATGAGGACCATCTCGCCAACAGTCCTCTCAATTTCTTTAAGATTGCTGCAACCAAGCGGTCATCGTCTTTAACTCGAGACTGTTCATTTTTCACCGATGATTTTGATTTATTTTATATTTTTTATTTAGCTTTGAACATGCATTCGCGAGCTAGCGATGACGGACTTCATAATTTTGAACCTTTCTTCAGTAACGACTCCCGAGTTAGCTCCTCTATCGGCAAACCTCTAACAAGACCACCTTGACAGATTTAATGCGCATCAGTCCCCCGTACATGGTAAGTATTCTGTGGTATGAGAACCCAAAAACATGACAACACCAATCTCATGTTAGCGACCATAATCACTCGGCTACCTAGGCAACGCATTTACATATTACATTGAGGCAGGCAGCAGAGAATGGAAATGATGTATCCATTTAGAGATGTATCTAATCAGATGTCTGCCATGCCCTTTATTGCGAGGTATATCGCCTTTCAAATGCAGGAAAGAGGTACTCAATTAACTGGCATGTTTTTCTGAGTAAATCGTAATGTATTCTAACACTCTAAAGCTTACCGTAAATTTTCTTCTAATAGAAAATAAATATCATGCATGTATAAATTCACAATGGCACAGATTTAGAAATTGCACAAATAATTACCCAAGAACATTGAAGAATTTTGCAAAAATTATCTCTCTTTGTCGCCAAGGCTATTTCCCAAATCATTCTTATCCTACTTGTAATGAAACTTCCTTAGCCTGCATAAGATCTTTGATTTTTTAAAAATCTATATACATTAAAAGCTCATTCAAGAAAATACCGAACCTTATATGAATAGGAGTATACTAAAGAAGCTGAAATATAATAGTTTGAAATTTTCTAAGCAATAATATAAATCATTACAATATCTCTCATTTCCCTTCCTCGACTAAAATAATGAATTAAGTCATAAAATGGCTTCTGGCGAGATGTTATTGATATTAAAGCACTTAGTATTTAGCAAGAAAAATGCAATAATTTATATATCTTGGAATTTTTCAATAACTAACATCCTCCGCAAAATAAATTGAAAGATAAAAATAGTATTCTTTTCCGAATCTAGTTAAAACTTCACGAATCCTTATAATTATTGATCAGCTAAACTGCATTTCGAAAGTTTTTGAATGTTTTCTGGATTTTAGAACATAAATATATATTTCGATAGTTAATTTTTCCTTCTTGATTCCATTAAAAAATTGAGCTATCAAATTGTTCTTATTAGCAAATGCCATCATCAAAGAGTTTAATTGGGGTCTTCTTCGATGTTTCAAAATTCTTCCCCTGCCTCTGGCACAGTAAATTTGTTTGTGGTTTATTCCAATTTAAATTCCTTTCCTATCTGATCCACACAGCAAACTACCTCAAAAACAGAACCTTTACAATGAAATGTGATAATGAGTAAAATTAAATGCAATATGTGACTTTCGAATGCTTGCTCATCACCATTTGGATGTGCTAGAAGATTTGAGATAAGAAATACAGTTTAGATAAAGGCAGTAAACCCAAAGATAATTTTAAACGAATTGTTCCTTATATTTGTAACCCACCAATTATTGGTAATTCTTTTCCATTGATTATTCCGGTACTTTAGTATTATACCATCAACAACTTTCACCAAATAAAAGGACATCGCCATTTCAAAAAATGTCGCCAAATGCTGCAATCGTTAATGTTATTCTGTTCAAACGTGTGGTTTCCACTATTGGCTGTATAACGCAGCATTTGGCAAAGTCTTTTAATTTGTGGAAATATGGTATAACGCGTAAAGAACATAATTTCTTTCTTTTTATTGAACATTTATTATAGAAAGTCTTAATTACAAGAACTCTACAATAAATAAATAAAATAGCTACAAAAACGCGTAAGATAAGTGAATATATTCAGCCATCTTAACTGTTTCGGATGAATGAGAACCGCGAATGGTTGCCAAGCAACTAAAGCAACAACAACCTTGAATTTTGTACACTTTTACTTTAGCAGTTGGCAGCCGATTATCATAAAATATCTGTTGTAGATGAAAATAAGAATACTGAATTGTGTGTATGGTATTAGAAACTGTTGTTTTCATCGAACAAATTATTGCGACGACTTCAAAAGAAGTCACGAAAGTGCAAAATTAAAAGCATTATAAAAAGTAAGAACCACCTAAGAAATCTTTATAAAATTTTTTTGAAGAACTGTAGAGAAATAAATAGTTGCTCTAAAAATATATAACAATAGTTTTTTTAAAAAATATTTTGCCATTTGATTTTTTATGAAATCATGGTTTCCTAGAAAATTTGAACGAATAAGTAGAGTTGATCTGAAAATATATTTTTGAGTTCTGTATGTTGGTGTTAAAGCGTGTGAAATATGTTATATTTAACTTACAGAATTTCATGAATACCTAAATTAACTTAGAATTTCATGAATACCTAAATCGGTTAACTTTTTATTTTGTAGAACAACCATTGCCTGTTTCTTAAAGTATTAAATCGGCAAAACGAAAGCTGTTTGAATCGATTAGAAGATAATTCGTAATGTAAGTTTTTTTTTCTTTGTCAGGAGAACTAAATAACATAATAACTTATATAATTGTAAGTTGCAAAATTTTATCTTAACTATTGCTGCACTAATTTCTTTAATTTTTATTACTATTTTAATGATTTGCACAAACAAAATATCATATATTCTATTTTTCTATACTATTTGTAATATATAAATGTATATGAAATCTATTTTAGAAAGAATTTTACTACTTATCTCAGTTAGTTTTTAAAACAACACACTTTTTTTTCCTGTCACAAATTGCTTTTTTTTTTCAATTTATTGATGCATTATTAACTATTATATAGAGTACCTAGTTATTTCATTGAATAACTAGGCTAAGTAAGAAAGATTTAATTTATTACAAACTGTAAATGTCTTAATTAGTTTTTGGCGGTATGTATATTTTCTCATTTGTTTTTTGTTTTATAACGAAATTTATAAATATATTATAAATTTGGAATTTTTTTCCAATTCTTAAAAAGAGCTCTGAAATACCATCGGGTATATTAATAGTAAATTCTTCAAAAAGAGGGCTGTAATTGAAACCCTTGAATAATTATATTAAATAGACAAATCTTAATTTATCTATTGTTGATAAATTTACAAACTGCAGTACTTACTTCTCTCTTAAATTTTTTTGTGTCAAAACTTCTGTTTCACCAATAAAATCATTATCAAGTAACATTTCACTTCGAAGCAACAAGAGAGATATTCGTAATAAACATAATAATTCTGAGCCACTGATAAACTCCAAGTACGACACCTAAGCTAGTGTTCCACTCTCCAAACTTCTAAATTTCACTAAAGTGTGGACTTTTAGTCACCGTAGATTTAATGCGGATCAATCCCTCTACATTATTAGTCTTTATTAACAACCCCTGGACTAGAAAATATCCAACTTCACAGAAAGAACGCGGACCACGAATTTGTGACTATAAGTTAACCCCTTGGCTATCAAGGTCAGAAATTTCGCCAAAAGAAATGGCAACTCTTTTTTTTTAAGAGCAGGGGATTCCTTATTGATCACAGAACTTTTATTTCATTATTTATTTTTTTCTTCATATTTTTCTAATAAATTATATTGTTCCAGGAATCAGCGAAATTAACGAGTGAATCATTCGGTATTTTAAGAATTCATGTACAAAAGTTTCATAAAATCATTCGAAACAGATAACTTTTGATAGCCAATAAACCTCTAAAAAAAGAAACAAGTGAAGAATTTTCATTCTTTTGCACATTGAATTCTATAAATAGTTGATTACTGAATAAATTACTTCTAATTTTGTTTTTGATTGATGGTATAATGACCTGTTTTGAGGATTATTGAGACGTAACATAAAAAGTTTGTTAATTATAGATTAATAAGGCGAATTATTGCGATTATATTGAAGAATTTCTTTAAAATGAAAAGTCTTTCAGTGTGTCTTTCAAGCCTTTTTTTCATTTGCTATCAGCTAACATATTTTAAATAAATAAAATTTTATTAATTTTTCAATCGCCAACCCGAGAACAGTGAGCTAGGCGTTATTTCTTGGCATAAGTAATTCTAAAAAAGATTTACTTTTCTAATTGTAAAATCAATTAAAAATAATTTTTTCTAGCAAAAACGAATTTCACTTAGGAAAAAAACTATAACAATTCACAAAACCATGACATGTAACTACATTTGGTTGTAAATGAATTTTAAACTATCATTAGGGCATTTGAGAAAAAGAAAACTATCTTTTCCAAAAGTCGTGTGAATAGTTGCAGAATATAATTTTCTATAATAATTATTTAATGAGTGTAGCAGGCACACAGACCACAGTTTTATTCTCAAATTTAGGTACTTACTTTTATACTGTCTACCAATTTCACTAAATCGAAAAACTTCGCCACTTCAAGAAATATTGCCAAATGCCATCGTTACGATTATTTTCGAACATGAGTAGGAACGGTTTCCAATATGAGCTGTATATTGCGCCATTTAGCAACGTGTTTTGATTTGACGAATTTGGTCGACGG